>APFE031446795.1:2533-15003 GCA_000404065.3 Pinus taeda | reverse complement strand
ACTCCAATTCTCTAAAAGATGCACCTAAGATGATTTGATAATTTTCTCTTTTCAATGAATGTTCTAATTAAGAGAGTTGAGAGAATGCGATCTTTTCAATAAAAAAAACTTTCTCAAAAGACAATCAAAGAAACAATTCTCTTTATTTTTCAAAGCACACAAAACATGACCACTCTTTACTTCACGAAAAATTCCTTTCTCTTTCAAGGACGTCAAATGTTACTCTAAAGCAAACGTCGCAAAGGAGATTGTTGATATTTTCCTATTTAATAAAAGCATGTAAAACTAATCTAATCAAAGCAATTTCAAGATCTATGAAAATCTATGAAAAATCACTCAAAAGCAAATCAAAGGAAATGTACCTAACCTTTCACTTAACAAATTTATCTAAGAAGCAAAAGCTTACTAGGATGATTCCGGGATGTTTTACTTGGCAATGATTAATCCAAGGACTAGTTTATGCAGAATCACAAACTAATCAAAACAAAAACTCAATCTCTTTTTGTTCTTTTTGAAAATGAAATTCACAACTTTCAATGAACAAGTTATATTGAAATTTTGCAAAGAGGCAACACAAAGGTAGGTCACTCACGAGGGTAGATTTTGCGACTGGTCCGACTCCTAAGAAGACTGACAAAACCAGAGATATCTAAGGCTTTGCAACTTCTAAACCCAAAGTCACTACAGGACCAATATAAAAACCAAAACCTTAAGGCTAAAATCTCAAGGAATCTCACTAAAACTTTCGACACTAATGAAACAAGTACAGGTGGAGATTTTTGACAGTTAACCAGTGGATCTGGGTAGTGAAGACTAAGAAAAACAAAATTTAAAAGGAAAAAGTGATAAAAAGGGAAATTTTCTTAATTTTAACAGGGTACGCAGGCAGCCTGTTTAACCAGGTGTGTGCACGCTCTGTGTACACAGATATAGTGCGCACAAGTACGCACTGTGTCTAACTCAGAGGGTGCGTACTTATGTAAAACAAAGAAAACCTAAGTTCTAATTCGACCCTAAGCTAAGCCACCCAAAAACACAGTCAAGCAACCAAAAAGCAAAAGAAATAAGACTCTTTTCAGATCAAAGTAATAATCAAAGGAAAAATCAAACACATCAATGGAATCCCCAGCGGAGTCGCCAATTTGTCATGCGGAAAGAGTTATGTTTGCGGACAAACCTAACCTCCCTAGGAGTCTAAGACTCTCTAGTGACAAACAAACCAAACAAGAGCAATCCTTCTCTAAATACACGTTATTCTATGAGAGATCAAGTGTTTTTTCGATCTTACCTTAGGTCCAACGCTTGTTGTAGCAGTCCAGCCTTGCTGATCCAGATGAGCTCCTCCTTCACTTTAAGACCTGCATACACTAAAAAAGCAAACGATTACATAACACCTGAATATTCATCATAAAACAAAGCATATTCATCACATAGACCAAGGAGTACATGAAATAATTCATTAACAACAAATCATTGAGAAGAATGGACTTATTTGTATTAAGGAAACAAAGAAGGAACCATTACAACCTGAGCCTTGGTGTTGTGCAAGCTCCTCCCAGGGTCCAGCAAGAGATTTCCTCTACTTTGACAAGCTCACCCACTCCCAATATGGCAACAAGGAAGGATAGTGATCTTTCCTCACAAGTCAACAATGGAATT
This sequence comes from Pinus taeda, assembly GCA_000404065.3. Lineage (NCBI taxonomy): Eukaryota > Viridiplantae > Streptophyta > Pinopsida > Pinales > Pinaceae > Pinus > Pinus taeda. The sequence continues at coordinate 13,344 of APFE031446795.1, read as the reverse complement.
CCTAATTCCAGCAGCTTTACCCTATAGAATGTTCAGCTTTTCACCTCCCTTCCTTTGGCCCAATGCCTGTATTTATAGTATTCTAGAGGAGGTTATTCAGTTCCAACATCAATGGGATACTCCCTCTTTTGGATGGGGTAGTTCCTCTCTTGATGGGATAAGCTCCTCTATCATAGGGGTGCATGAACAATCTGGAGGCGCTCAATACACGTCAAGAACTCTTCTAGAAGGCTCTAGAAGTGACCACAAGTAACTTTTTAAAGATGAAACTTGCGCCTTTTTACCTTTACAGGGGTACGCACCCAACTTTTAGCTTACAGAGCGTATAAGGACGCAGGTCTAGTGTATTTGGAGCGCGTACACGCAGGCAAGGTAGAGAGAACCTGCGTACCCAGAGATAAACATTTTTTAAGTGACTTTCTCTCTTTTTGAAGTTTGACATGAAGAGCAGAGGTATGGGGCTTGACAAGGAGGACAATATGACTATTGATGGAGCCATATTAACTGCAGATAGTCATGGTGACAAATTTCAGTGTAACAAGTGTGCTAATAGGGGCCCTTCGAAGAGGGATGAAAGGGAGACATAACACCTCTCCCAGCAAACCCCCAAATATCGAGAGTAAAACCACTAAAAAATGTTGTGAATTAAGACCAAAGGCAATCCCCTCTATTAAATCTTCTTTCAGAAAACAAGACACAATGGTGGTGACTTACTAATGTTATAGAATAGGATAAGGATCGTGCAAATCAAGTAGCTCCGAAAGTTAAGACTCACCAAATCAAATTTTATTTTGCAATCTAGTTCCTATAGCTAAATCCCAAAGCCTACAACCATAACCCCTAAAGAATAAAGGGTGGAACCTCTTGCTCGATCAAAATTGTGTGGAACCAAATAGTTGCTCACATAAGCAACGTGCAAATTGATTTTCATATATCTCGATCAAAGCATTATGCTCCGTTAAAGCATGCAAGAAGTTAACCCTAGAGAGGTCTTAGATACCTTCTTCAACCACTTTAGTATTAAAGCCAAATTAGTGTTCAATGGAGTAATGTGAACCATACGCCTTGTTACATTCGAAAAATTCATCACCACCTTCAAAATTTGAAAACAAAGTTGAGGGAAGCCTTCAAACCTTTCCATACTGTATAAGATTCAGCATGATTATTTATTGAAATGTCAAGAACCCAAACAAATGCACTTTCAATTAATCACATAGGATCTATAGTAACCCCTATATCGCCCACCACCCCACTCTATAACATGCTAATTAGTAAGTTAAGAAAATTAGTAGAGTTTTTAGAATTTTAATTGAATAATCAATAATTATTAGTGGTAGGAATTTAATTTTCGTGGAATGTTCTAGAATATTTATGTTTTTTTGGTCTTTTTAATTAAATTGATCAATTAAAAGAAATTCCATACAACCAAGTATCATATAAAACAAGTTATGGTGTTTGGTCATGTGGTATTGATAAGCCTTCATATTATATGAAAGCTTATTTACATTAGAAAATCTCCATGGTAAAGTGAGTGCAAATCCTCGTGATTAAAAATCTAGATACATGTTTTTATAAATGTATAGATGTTTAATTTATGTATTACTTGTTTTTTATAATTAATAATAATAGTATAATTTAAAATACAACTATAAATTAGTTAAGTTTTATGTTTTTTAAATCTTAATAAAATGAGATATACTAAAGTAGTGTCTATTGTTATTGATTATAAATTGATATCTATTATTTACTAGTCATCTAATCTATATGGTTGCAGTAGTTTCATTGAACTTTTGTAATCAAACATATTGTTTTTCAAAAACACAATCTTTGGAAGTAATTATTTTTTACTTTGATATATATTGAGAAAGGCATGTCTCCTTGAAAATTGATATCTACCAATATTTATTAGCCACCTCATTTTTATGACTGCACTAGTTTTATTATTTTGAATTTTTCTAACCGAACATAAACTTTACAGCTAGTTCTAAGAATTAGAATCCTACTTTTGTCAGTACATTTGATGAACTCGGTAGGTTATTTATTTATTCAATATGTGTGTGCTTTTATTAAAATGTGTTAGTTGTGTTTCTTTCTCCACTTATAAATAAATGTTAAGAACATTGATTTGGCTCCTAAGACATAAAACTTAATAAACCATAACCGGTTCTATATCATTTGGTAACAAATTTCAAAATCTCAATGACAAATAAGTGTATTATTTCCATTTTAGTATAACAAAATTTCCATTTAGATATTAACAAGAGTATTTTGGGAACATATTTCAATTTGTACAAAATATATTATGAAGTAAGTTTACACTTCTTTTCATTTTTTTAATGGATCATTTGAATTTGATTAAATTATTAAATTTTGGTAATAATAATAGTATATTTTACAGCCTTAATTACATTTCTAGAATAGTTAACGGACAAAAAGGAAACATTATTTATAAGCAATTAGAATTTATAATTATAGTGAATGAAATATAGTTAATGGTTTAAATATAGTTAATGGTTTCAATTTTCTTAATTAATTTTATTATTTAAAAATATTTTTTTTCTTAAACTTAAATGTTTCGTTTCAATTTTTATTTGTATAATTTATTTTAATGTATATTTTAGGTGAAATGGGAATTGGAATGTTTTGCATATCATTCTCTTAATATTCTTAATATGAAAAAGTAAGGTATTTATATATTGTTAAATGGATTGCTTGTCATTTTTGTGGTGAGGCGAGGGATATGTATACAAAAAAAATTACATACATAAAACAAAGTGAAAAATAAATTGTTACTTTCCGTTTAAGTTAAGCTATGTGATAAATCAAACAAGAAAAATGGTTTTAGTTTGTTTTGCGTATGATAAAAGATACTATGAAGACCTATTCGTCCTTTCCACTCTCAAAGTAGTTGGGCCTTACAGAGATATCTTTTATGATGGGTGCTGGGGCTATGTCTCAAAAGAACTAGTGATGCTTCCAGCAGCCAAAAGAATCAACCAAGGTAATTAATGAGGCTTTAGTGCTTCCCGCACCTCCACCTATAGGGAAAGATGCCATAAAATTTGGCCAATAAGATACCTTCGTCTCACAGGGGCAGTCGAGTCTTTAGCTTCTTGGTAATCGGTGATCAGTACCGAGTAGTATACAAGTTGGGTAGCCCCATATAGTACCGCATGCACTGAGCCTAAGCCAAACCCCCTCTGAATCGGGTCTCTGTGCTGCCCGGGTAGTCTTTTCTGTGGGATGATTGAAGGATTTGAAGCACCCTAAAAGAAAACTTTTGTGTTTCAAAATGTAACATGACCATGGCGGCTTATTTGATGCCTACCCCCAACAGTGCTAACCTAAACTATAAATTATTTTATGGCCCCTGTGGGGAAATTTAGTTTGTTCAAGTTATGATTTCTTTTAGGTGTCTTCCTTCACTTATGGTGTGAAAAAGTAAGCTCAAATAAACTATGAACAAAAGCTCTTGAAACTTGATGCCCTTTGTTCAAAGTATAGAGTAGCTTAGTGTGTGTAGTGCAATGTGTGTGTAAGTGACAAAGTGAACATAAAAAGTGGAATGATGTGGATATACGATGATCCTTTACAAAATCCTCTACTTTTACTGAGTTATGCTTGTTCCTTACCTGCAAATAAAATAATGTGTGGTTGATGGGCCACTTACTACCTTCCTATTACACTATGTGAGCCTAAAAAGGGAGATGGAAAACCAAGTGCTTTGAGAAAGCTTTTAGATGCAAGCCCAAGATCATCTAAAAGATGCAAGGGAAGTAGGGGCTACTCCCTTTTTTTAATAACATTCGGTTCCTAGTCCCACTGCTAATGAAGTAAAAATGCTTTGGTTAGTAAAAAGTATGTGTGGAATATGGACCACTTACTCCTTTACTAATTAGGTTATGTGACTTGTGAAAAATAAAAAAACAAATTAAAAACGATGTCACACTTTGTTTCTCTTAAGAGGCTACCTATAAACTTTCATTCACAAATATATAGTGTTCAATTAAATGAACAAAATTATATCCAATCTCACAGTTATTTTCGCAAATGTGTATTATAAATTGAATGTATGTAGATAAATATGAGTAGATATGCATTTTTGAAACCAAAATCATAACAAATTCATATGTAAAATCAGGCCAAATTAAATTAAATTAAATTGAAAAATCATGCAACCCAATATAGTTTTGGTAACCAATTTATTTTAACATTCTAGACTAATAAATAGTAACTAATACAAATAAACCAAATTATATAAACAAATATTATTTTAACTCAAAAGTAAATGTAATTAATTTTTTATAGAAAATAATATATATTCCATAAAACTTAATTATATGTTAAGAAACTCGAACTAATCCAAATATACTAAATTTATATGTTATGAAAACTAAATCAACCAAAATCACTAAATTCTTATTAACAAAACAAAATCCTAATAAAAACTTTTCCTGGAATGCTTGATTTAAGGCCAGAAATGGAATATTTGTTTAACCTGAAATATCAAAATCAACCAAAATAACTAAATTCTTATTAACAAAACAAAATCCTAATGAAAATTTTTCCTGGAATGCTTGATTTAAGGCCAGAAATGGAATATTTTTTTAACCTGAAATAATAGTTTTTTTTTACTAAATCAACCACAATAACTAAATTCTTATTAACAAAACAAAATCCTAATGAAAACTTTTCCTAGAATGCTTGATTTAAGGCAAGAAATGGAATATTTTTTTAACCTGAAATAACAATTTTTTTTTTAAGAATATAGTATATGTTTCAAAGTTAAAGATGACTGCTCTTTTAACGATCACTATAAACCAGCAAATGGTTTTAGGTTAAACCTATCATTACTTAATATTATTACTTAATGTCTGCTATTTTTAAATTAAAAAACATTAAATCTGCACGAATAATCAATACGAGCAGTGGTCCCCTAATAGTTTCTTAGAGCTTCCTAAATACTCTAAATACTCTCAAAGCTTCCTAATCGCTACAGGCACCTGTAAAGATATTATGCAAAAATCGGACGACACCAAGCTTTTCTAGATGCCACAGAAGTATGCTTGAATGACGTTGTTCTGTAGAAAAGAAAACAATCTCAGCATCTCCATAGGCACTAAAATTGGATCCAATATTGAGCTGCATGACTATAGAAAACTCAGACAAAGCGGCGGAAATCGTAATTGTAGTATCATAAACTTACTTGTGCAGGTTTGAGAAAGCAGGTTTAGTGCCCAAAATCCTTTGTGCCGGTCTTCAAATAGCTCAAAATGCAGAAATGGGTGCCCATACCCTGTCCGCCCTTTACCTGTTATATAAAAGGCGGAATTCATTCATCTAGATGGCGGGAAACAAGGAATTTGTGCAGGTAGATACGATTCGTGTTAAATGGAAGCTGGTAATCTATGATATCCATCTGCACAAATGCATTCACTGCCCCAGGATGGGCATGGCGATACCATGGGCATGGTATGGCACTGCATAAGATACGAGTAAGCATTAATGGCCCAATAGCATAGGAATTATTGGTTGCCCAAATCTATGTGTGTCTGGGTGAAGTGAATATGGTATACGATCTGACACCATGCGTAGTAAGGGAGAACATGGTAGGCCCCAGACAGCTGGAACATTAGCTTTCACCTGTGCAGAACGAACAAATATGAAATAGTATTCGCGCATGTGCATGCGCATGCAGGTAATGACGACAAAAATATAAAGTTGCAATCACTCTACCGCGTAGGTAAAAGAAGAAGGCTTTTGAGATGACTGATGGAACCTGATTTTGAAAGCAATATCCATGAGCCAAGTTTTAACGCATTTTCACAACCCTTATTTCTGTGTGAATATGGTGGGGAAGAGATATGAATTCATAAAAGCATTTATAAATAGTTATGAAGGGAAAATATGAATTTAACTTTCTAAAAGGTAAATGTTCTATTATATAGATAAATGTTGTAGCTTATAACCTCCCTCTCGACTCGGCCTAGAATTATTTTTCGACGTTAGCTTTGACATGCAATATATATCAACTATCGGTCAAAATGACGTCCAATTTCAAATTGAAGGACACTCCATTGATATGTTTGATGAGAAGGTTAAGGTGAAAAGAACATCATATGGCTCACTTGTCATCATGCGAATAGAAGAAGAAAGACTTTTGAAGCTGCGAGAAACCTCTGCTCGTGTACATAACTTTTCATATAGTTCTCATTATTATGGAGGTACATTTCCATCATGTCTTTTATGGCATGCTAGATTTGGACACTTGAATTATGACAACCTTAGTATGTTGAAGAAAAGTGGTGTCACTCGTTTGCCTATAATTCATAGGAAACTTAAGCAATGTGATGCTTGTATCTTAGGAAATCACAACAAACAATCTTTTCATAATTCACATTCCAAAGCACATAAAAAACTTGAACTTATTCATTTACACTAATGTGGCCCAATACCCGTTCTTTCTGCAAATGAAAATAAATATATGATGAATTTTTTGATGAGTACATCAGAATGTGTTGGGTTTCATTATTGAAGAACAAATTTGATGTTTTTCAATCATTCAAGAACTTTCGTGCATGGATTGAAAATGATGCACAATCTCATATTGGCTCTATTTTCACTGATAATGGAAAAGAATACACTTCAAATGAAGTTGAAAACTATCTTCTCCAGCATAGGATCAAACATCAAACAAGTGTATCTTATAGTCCCCAACAGAATAGAGTAGCTAAAAGAATGAACAAGATAATCTTAAATATGGTATGTTCCATGATGTTTTTGAAGAATGTAAAATTGATGTTTTGGGTTGATGCAGTTCTATGCGTTGTGTATATAAAGAATAGGTTTCCATCTAATGCTATTATAAACAAGACTCCTTATGAAATGTGGTATGGCTACATTCCCTCAGTAAAGCATCTCAAGGTCTTTGGTTCCACCTATTATTCCTTGATACCTAAGGAACAAAGAAACAAACTTGGTGTAATGAGTCGTAAGTGTATCTTCTTGGGGTATTCAAATACCTCCAAAGCATACCATCTCTATGATGAAGTTAATAAGAAGTTTGTAATGTCTAGAGATGCGATCTTGCTTGAATCTTCCAAGGTTGATAATGCTGTTGAGCAGAAGGTTGATCGTTTGGATAGATTCAAACATGCCAAGTATTTTCAAGAATTTGATAATGAGATTCCACATGTTGAACGGAGGATTCCTATATTGAATCAATCTGTGGAATCTTATTCTGAAACACTCTCCCCCCATATGGAGCTCTTGCCACTGATGACACTTTGAGTGATGTGATTAATAGATTTAGGAGACTCAATATTGATTCAACCCCAACTCAGTCAACTGAGCATCCCGAGCCATGTTAGAAAGGTCCTCCAAAATGGTTGACAAAGACACTTGAAAGTGTTTGTCCTAATGAGGTTGGAAAGACAGGAACAAGAATTTCAACCAGACATAATGGAGGTGATGTAGACGGTTTTGATTCACCTATTGATATGGATGTTTCTTATGATTGTGAACTGAATTTGTTCACAGATTTTGAACCAACTTCCTTCAAAGAAGCCTCTTCTCATGATGAATTGAAAGAAGTGATACAGAAATTGTATGATGCCTTTATAAAGAATGGCACTTGGAAGTTGGTTGATCCTCCATTGGGAACCAAACCAATAGGTTGCAAGTGGGTCTACATGAACAAGTATAAAGTTTATGGCTCACTTGACAAGCACAAAGACAGGCTTGTGGCAAAAAGTTTTGCATAGAAGGAAGGGGTCGAATATGAGGAGAATGTTCCCCCACAACAAAATGGGCTAACATCTGACACTCTTTACCTTCTCAACTCAAAACGGTTGGAAAATCCATCAAATGGATGTAAAGACTGTTTTCTTGGATGGAGATGTTAAAGAGAATGTTTTTATGTCCTAGCAAGAAGGATTTGTTGTGAAGGGTCAAGAAATTAAAATATCCAAGCTTGTAAAATCCTTGTATGGCCTCAAGCAAGCACCACGAGTCTGGTATGAGAAGTTAACGAAGCATATTCTGAAACTCAACTTCAAACAATATGATCTTGATGATGCAACTTTGTTCGTTAAGAAAGTTGGAAAAATACTTGTATATCTCGTGGTGTATGTAGATGATATTTTGATGACAGGGAATAATGAGAGCTATATTGCATCCATAAAGAAGGAATTGAGGACAAGTTTTGAAATGACCAAGAGAATTACATTGGAGATCTATTGAATAAGTTTGGCATGGCTGAGTGTAATCCTTTGACTACTCCAATGGAACAGAACTTGAAAATCACATCCACTAAAGGAAAATAATCTGAGGATGAAGTAAAGTATAAACTACTTGTAGGAAGTCTCAACTACCTGACTACTACTAGCCCAGACATTTCATTTGCTGTTGGAATCATCTCTAGATTTATGCAAAAGCCTTGTGTAGGACGTTGGTCTGCTGCAAAAAGAGTTCTAAAGTGCTTGAAGGGAGCTCAAGACTTTAGACTTAAGTATACACAGGTGGGATACTTCAACTTGATTGGATACTCTGATTCAAACTTTGATGGATATAAAGAAACTAGGGTATCTACTTCAGGTTATGTTATGAGTCTTGGATTGGGAGTCATCTCCTAGAGGTCACACAAACAATCAGTTCCAGCAGATTCCACAACAGAGGTAGAATATGTGGCAGTAGCTAAAGCAACAAAGGAAATTGTGTGGCTTAGGAAAATTTTGGAAGATTTGCAGGTGAAACAAGTGCATTCAACTCCACTCATGATTAACAACATTTCTACAATAAAGTTGGCAAAGAACCCAGAGTTCCATGATCTAACAAAGCACATTAACACAAAATACCATATGATTCAACACCATGTTGAGGCCAAAATGATCCATCTAAGCCATTGTTCCACAAATGAACAGATTGTAAACATCTTCACCAAAGTGATTGGAAGATAAAAGTTTGAAATATTCATAATGATGCTTGGACTCACCAACATCCCTTCAGATTAATGGGGGGAATGTTGACACCTAATCCTTACAATTGGGTGAATATGTGTAAAATAATGTAAATAGAAAATAAGGAGAGTTGGAATATGAAAAGACACTAGGAGATGAATCCCAAGAGTCTCTCCCTCCATGTATATATCTATGATCAATCTTAATGAAAGATCACAATTCATTTTGAGGAGTTACCTCGTGGCCTAAAAATCCATTCACCTGCCATCATTACAAGCTTTTCAATACAATTTTGCTTGTTTGGCCCTTTGGGTAAGGACGACGTCATTCAATGTTGCAATATCAATATCATATCTCATGAGATGAGTGACTAATATGTTTTCAATCCAATATGAAATAAATATTTTGCAGGGCACTTACGTTGCAACTAGGGGTACCGTTATCGAGAGACACATTTGTCAAAGTGTGTCAGACAAAGGACGCTATCAATATCATGGAAAGGAAGCTTACAATATCTACATTGACATGGGAGAGTATTTGAACGTCAAAAAAATGAGTTCAGTAAGAATAGGGGTGAACTGGATTTGAATTTACTAGAGCTGGAAGCATAATTGAAGAAACTGAATTAAGAATGGGTAGTTAAATCACCTCACTCCAGGAGCAAAATGTTGATTCCTCGTGGATTCCAACATGTTAAGAAACTAAAAGAATGGCTCGGATTGAAAGAAGGGATGAAGGATTCAATAACAGTGTTGATAGTTAAAGGCTCTATTGTTTGATGCACTGAAATTGATGCTTTAAACTTTTTTGGGTGAATAATCAAACTGGAAACCATATGTTTTGAAGATAACCATGTGTATATGTTTAATTTTCCAAGTGAGTAGTGGAAAATATGTTTTTAAGATAACCACGTGTATATGCTTTTAAGATAAAATTGTGTATATGGAAGGGAGCCTCCTTGTCCTATCCACACACAGTCATTTTCATGTTAGATTTTTGTTGGAGTTACAACCTTTTATCAATCAAAAATTAGGAAATAAAATAAATCTAAATAAAGTTTTACCAACAGCAATCACTGTGAATAAAGAAGTACTGATCAATCTCAAAAAAATTAACACAAACTTACATCACAATGATGAGCCAAATAAGTTTATGTCTTTACAAGACCAGGACCCATGCACAAAAACCACGAGCTACACTATCCCCCCTATCTAATGCAGGTAAATTGTGATAACCGATGATAAAAAAGTCATTTTAAATATTTGCATCATTTTGGAGTTTGTAAAAAATTGTGATCTTTTTGCGTTTAAATATTGTTACAACAGATGGAATTGAAGAACCAGGAGAAAAATTATTAAGCTCTTCGAGTGGAAAAGGTCTCCATTCCTCCTTGAATGCCTCATGGATTCCACTAAGGTATTTTAATTTATAGATAATTCTCCATTAGAACTTTTTATATTCCTTGGGTTCCTAGCTCAAACAGTCCTCTCTTTATCTTTGTAGATTTATTAATATTATTTCTCATAGTTCTATGAGTTGATTTATCATTATATTTTCTCTGTTAATTTTAATACTGGCATAGTGATCCGGATTTAAATAGGAACGCAATAGATTACAGAGATAACCATAAATACAAAGATGTGATAACCATAAATAAAGAGATGCAGCGGAAATAACACTTCATTTCATTAATGGAAAATACGAAATATGCTTACAACCAGAATTGGAAATAAACCAGCTAGGACTATGGTAGCTTATCTCTGAGAAGAGATGTGCGGCTACATGTCTCTGAACTGTTCCGAACTTGTGTTACAATGCGGCTCGAAGGCCTATTTATTATTGAGAAACAATGGA
>APFE031446783.1:0-10756 GCA_000404065.3 Pinus taeda | reverse complement strand
CCAATGGGATAAAACTGTGACTTAATGAGGGTTTTGAAATCCTCTCACTTAGTCACTGGAGGTTCTCCCTCCAACCTGAGGGTTTCTGTGTTGCTATCTCACCAAGTTAGTACATGGCCCTCTAATTTCAGCCACACAAATGACATCTTTTTGCCTTCCTCAATCTAATGGACACTAAAATAACCTTCCAGTTGTTGCAACCAATGGTTTAGATTTAGAGCATCGATCTCACAGTGGTACAACTTGATATCAACTTTTGCTTCCATTTTGAATAGGGATTCATTCACGACACTTAAATTGGGTTGATCTTTTCTCGGTTATTTTTTCAGTTGGTTCTCCATGTCTTCTCAATCTCCCGATCCCCCTTTTGAATTTTCCTCTGCATTCGAACCTCCATCTTCCCTAAATATCCCCAACTTGTTTCTTATGTCTACCATGAGGAGGTTTACATTGTGGTCTATATTCGTGACTTGTTATTCGATGCTTGAAAACCACACCTTTGTAAGATCACGAGGTTTGTTTACAAATTCATCGGTCATTATTAGGGTTTTATGATTTTTGACCCTGCTAACCTGGGTCCCCTACAAATATCCACAAATACCCAAAGAAACTTGCTCTGATACCAAATGATCTGTAAACTCTCGTGGATATTCCACTAGACAGCTCATCACAACAAATGTAATAATATTGTATTAAATTTCTAAAAATTCTACATTATTTCACTTTATTAAACTTTAAGATCTTTGGATTTAATTGTAATGGAAATTATTAAGAAAATCATAGAATGATAAAATAATCACACACAGACACAACACACAATATATGCTCTTCGGTAAACCCTTTTAGGAGAAAACCCAGCTGGAAGGTGAGGTTGTTTCACTCTCTTTATCTAGAAATATGGCTATGGGTACAAAGAGGTAATGCTTGTGGCCCGTGGGATGATGTATTGCACAAATCCTCTCTGTATGTTCTACCTCCTATCTCTCCTGTGTATCTTTTCTCAGTTATGGAACAAACTTCTCTTGATATAATGGAATACCTCTTCCTCCTAGTGGCTGGGTTATAACACTACCCGATAGCTTACTAGTGGCTAAGTCTGACTACATCAACCCTTAACTAGAGTTACAAAATAGACTCTTCTAGAGTCTTAAACATCACAAATAGATGGCTAGCCCATTTTTCATGAATAATAGGGGCTAATGAGACATCCTCATGAATTATATGTATGAAAACAAGACGATCAAATTTTGAGTGGCATAACATTTTCATACGGACTCTGATTGATGCGATATTTGAACCATTGGAAAGGTATCTATGTGTAGAATAACATGAAGTAGTATTATGTGAAAGAAAAAAAAATTCCCCCAAAAAACGTCATTTCATGCCTCAAAACACTCCTTAAAGGTTTCCGACCCTGTTTTTCCAAACTGGGTCATGCCGGTAAAAATGGACCCGTGAGATAATTCCTCTAAGTTTCCACTTAAAATGCATCAATATGGATGAAAAATAATATAATGATCCAATTTGGATCAAGAAATAAAAATACATAACATGTCTCTCTAGTTGCACTGAATTTTGTACCAGAAATTGTCCTTGTTTAAAAGGGTAGATAGAATGAAAATAAATTTTGACTCAGTAACCACTCTAAAGAATCAAGAAAATAACCCATAGCATGTTATTCCTAAATCCTTCTTCTCGTTATCACTGACAACCCATAACTCTGAAATGGTAGTAGAGTCAAATGTACTAAATCATAAGCATAAATCAAGGTGAGTTTATGAGTCTAAAAATGTGGTGTAGGAAAGTACGATATGTTTCTCTTACCGTATCTCTTTTTCATGGGAGGGAACCATAGTCAAATTTGTAGCTGTTCTATTGTTTTACATGTATGTATAAGAAATTTATGTAGCTCATGGTGAAAAAATTGACACATATTTAACTAATCCTCCTACCGAGGGATATTAATTTATCCAACTAGGTAGGGAACATAAAATGAAGTGAAATTTGATGGGGTATATTATGTGTTGTTGGAAACTAATTCAGGTATTCGAAGTTATGAATGCGTGGCTGAGTTTTATCCGGAAATATAGTGTCTATGCAGAGCTGCTAGTCCCACTAAGATGGGTAGCTATCTTAGAAACAAATAGATTAAAATTACTTTCGTTTTCCTTTACGAGAAGTAGATAGGAGAGGAGAAAAGAATACCAACCTCAATATTTCGCTTGGTTCCCTGCTTGTTCCTTCTCCCCTCTGACGGATCTTTGCCGCTCCTTCCTTGATTACTCCACTTCAAAGAGTACCTGTAAATTCAAAGCAACATAATACATTCAAAGTACAGAGATCTACAATCATAAACAATATAGGACCAGATATATATTGACCACGCAAATGCATATATAATCAAACATATAAGAATGTGGAGGAAAACTTGAATAACTTTATTGATATAAAGATTAGAAGAGAGGATTACAACCCATTGATTTGACCCAGCATCATCCTCCCAGCATGAAAGCCCTTCTTCACCTCATGAAAAGCTTAGATCACCCAACACTATGATGTTCCACCAAGAAACTAACAATGCTTCCTTACAAGATGCAAAATTCCAGCCTCTGGATCTCTAGGATGAGGGATCCATATATAGATGATTGCAGGGGGCTGAGTTAGCTTCTGGGATTTTGATTAGTGTCTTCTCTCTAATAGTTCTTGATTCCACTTTGATATTGATGACCTCTTACTCATCCCTGGGTGAATTTAGAGAGGCAGGTGTCATAGGAGATGTTTCTGGAAGATTCCATGATCATCCACCTTGTAACCTGTCTCTGCCATTTGTCTACTCTTGCCCATCGCACCCTACAAAAGGGCTTTCTCGTATGCATCGCACTTTTTGCACTAAGCAGGTGAGATGCATCACACCCTTAACACTGAGCAATATGTATGGTCTAGTTTTGACTAGTTTTGAGGAGTTTTCTGTGGAGAACGTCTGGGAGATGATGTAATCAGTTGACCTTGTTCCTTTAGGGCATGAAACAAAAATTTTACGGACTCAAAAGCCCTTGGTTTATGGACATATATGATTGGGGTTGCAGTGCCCAAATATTTCTATAACAGTTTCCCCCTAAAGCATGAGGTAAAAATCTTTTGATGTCGGGTGAAATGCTTTATCATGAGGATCCGAGGTTCTTTCGAACTCGAAGGAAACCTATAATAAGATACAATACAATACATTATCTTGATAAAATTTTCATGATCTAGCTAAGGCAGGCATTCCCATGCTTAACTTTATAAATTCATTTTCATGTACATAGGACAGACAACTGTTTGTGTAGCAGACTGATGATTCTGATAGAGCCATCATCCTTTGATTTGGATGATCATCTGTATAGCAATGATGTACATATGATGTCTTTATTTTCCTGAATATATCGCAGCTCGAAAGGATGGAACTAGAACTAGGGTCTTCAAACTCATCCAATCTTCGCTCGAGGTACAAGTTGATCCATGTGAAAAATGTTCTAGAGTCGAACGTGGAAAGACATCACCTGATTACTAGCCAATGATGTAATCTGTTAACAGGCGCGAGAGGAATCACCGATAATGATGATGACCCTGAAGGTTTTACAGTACAATTCGCATGGTGTGAAAATGGGACTTGGTGTCGAACAGCACGCAAAATCTCTCGGTCGAAGGTCATTGATGTAAACCTATCGCTAGAAGCGAGAAACTTGCCATTGAGGCATGCAAGCTTCAAGGTACTGAAAGGGTTGTTCCTAGGTTGACTTCTTGGATAATAAGCTAATGTCCACAAGAAGTGACCCATCATAGGAGGGCCTTAATGAGTTCCACTTCTACGACATGGAATGGAGCAAATGACTTTACGGAAGTGAAAATGATCTAATGATACAAGGTTCAGGGTGGGAGTCATGAAAGAATGGAGCGTGAATGTATTGCAGCGGATGAGACACAAGATGGGTTGGTGAATTCTCTGAGCGACTTCTCTTGAACATATCGGCGACACTGAGATGGATTAGTAGCATTAACCCCAAAGATGGATCGCACGATGGACCAATGGTAATATGACCAATGAAAGGAATAACCCAACCTGACTCAATCATGGTGATGGAGTGAAAGTGTCATGTTCAAGAGCAACTTGCTACCAATAAAGTTTCTTCAAGTTTTCTTCCCAATTTTCCCCAGTCATTGCTGACTAGTACCTCTTTATTTTTATCAAGCTTGAGGAGGATAACATATGCTTTTTGTATAATTTTCCCTTGGGGAAAACTCGTCACTATGTTTTAACGAGCCTAGCGACAGTGAAACTTGTTGTTGTAACTATGGACAATTTTGTCACTATTGGTTTTAACGAGTTTAATGACAAAGACAACTCGATCCTTTTTCAATTTTAGCGAGTCTAAAAAGGGATGGAAAGGAAACTCTAGTAATCCTTTTTCATCATATAATCCCTTAAGTTCGAAAAAGTATAAAATAATATGAAAGGGATGAATTTTTGATAGTTTTAACGAGCCAAACAAAACAAGTGCTCGATATTTTTGTGTAATAATCCCTCAGGTCCAAAAATATTAAAATATAGAGGAGGGATGGCACTTCCGATAGCTTTAATGAGCTGGAGAGGCCAATTGCTCGGCAATCTTTCCATATTTTATGAGCCAGATGAAAAGAGCTTAAAGGAGACTCATTTTTTAGGAATGAGTGATATTTTCAGGTAGCTACTGATTCTAAGTAAGGTTTGGAATTTTCCAATCATGGCAGTGTCACAAGGATGGCTAACAGAATCACTCATCGCAATTGTTCCTCAAAAGGGTAAACAATCAAATGGAGGCATATGATCAGCTAAAATAGAGTCGAGGTGATGATGAGAACATGACCAAGGCTCAAAAAGATGATGATAATGCATTTGCAATGGTTATTTATTGGAGGTTGGTTCATTTTTTAATGAGCTTAAACTCTGGTAGAACATTTGCTCATTGCTTAGGTTTAATTTTTAATGTGCTTGAACTTTGCATAAAAACAGCTCGTTCCAGTCGCATAATAAGGATGTCTCATTAATAGATTCCATTTTTGTGGAGCTTGCACCATTCAAAGCTTTTCTCTGTATCCTTTTATTATGCAAGTTAGGAATGACCAATCCTACGACTTTAAAGGGTTGAGAATCTACAAAATAAGAAAATAAATGGTCACTCTTCTGTTGCATGCAAAAAGGTTTGCATGCCCCTAGGTATAGTGAAATAGAGTTTTCAGGCTACCATATAGAATTTCTTGCCTTTGCAAGATATTTTCCATCCACATACTAGATAGAAACACTTCCCGGCTTAGTCCATTTGGAAAAAGGTGATTTTAGCTCCAACCACCTAACCTTGACGAGGGAATCTTATTCTGGTCTAATCCCATTTTCCTAAATAGATGGGTGTCAGACTAGTCATATATCCTTTGCAGAAACCTACCATATACCCAAAGTTTCCCTCCCGAAGCAGACCAGGGTGCATGCCCCCTGGATTTTAGTCATGGCCACCGAATTACTCGCGCTCTTCAGGTGGGCGGATTAGAGATTGATGAGACATTCCTTACGTGAAAAGACCAGTTAGGGATGGCATTTAACTATTAGCTATGTGTGAGTCGGGGAATGAAAGCTGGTCTAGGAGCTGGACCACTTAACCTTCATCCGAAAAACACATTACTCAAAAGAGTGAGGAGACAGTGGCTCCCATGCTATAAATATAGTCACGCCCAAGGAGAAGATTATAATCTAAAGGTCCTTGGACTACCATTACGTTCAGATACACCGTTTTCCCTCTCAAAGTTATAGGAAAACTTGGAAGGATTCCTAACGGTTGACTGGTTCCTTTGTCGAAGCTTGTTACATTTCACATCTTAGGTAGAAGCGATGGCGAACTAAGCGCTTTCCAAGAAGTTGAGGAAAGGATACTCACAAAAGCCCCTTCATCTATGATGGTACCGACCATGACCATTCTGTAAGCTTGTACAATGATTCAGAATGGTACATTAGACGGTAAATGGGGTCTGCCTAGTAGATTCCAATTGAAGGAAACGATTAGGTTACTTGGAGGTGGGATCGAATAAATGGTCGAATATGACCCTAATGAACTTCCTTCCTACGATAAAGGAATAGGTAGATTTCTCCCATGTTCATTGGAGTCTGTGTTTAAGAAAAGAATTTGAATGGTGTCATTCTCATTCTCTTTGGTGACTGTATCATCTGAAGATGGAACTTCTGAAGACAAGATCGGATTGATTGCCACCTTGACCTTTTGACTTTCATCTGGTGTGGATCTAGAGGGTTTATCTTCAATGATAGATGCTTTGACCAACCACAAATTTGTGTGAGACGGATTTTCAACTAGCGATGGATTCGGCAAGAGTTTCTTGTACCTAGGAGGAAGCCGTAGCAGTGAAGTAGGACGATTATCCAAGACTCTTTTAGCTTCATCCAAGAAGGGACAACGGTGGACGACATGATTGCCTTCACACAGTTTGCAAGGAAATTTACATTTTCCTTTCTGTCCAGAGACTTTGTTTTCACTAGTTGACGGTGTGCTCTCAACATGATCGTCAAAGGTTGACAACATCAGATTGTGCAAACGAGGAGATTAGTCCCTTAAGTTCCGAGGGATGCAAGGAAAATCTCGATGATAGTGTTCTCCTCTGCAAATGACACATGGAGATTCAGGCTTGGATGGTGCAGTGTGTGGATTTATGCTAGATGACGCATGGTTGCCCCTTTTCGCCTTTGGCTCCTTCTTCTTCTTCTCTTTCTCCTTATGTTTCTTCTTCTTCTCAGTTACTTGGTCTTTAGCTTTACCAGCTTTACCAAGAGAAGAGGAAGGCAGAAGGTTGGGGGTAACCCTATTATCATCTAGTTGCTAACTTGATTGCTCAGGAATCACGGCAGTTTGAATGACCAAGGTAGAGAAGAGCCATATTGGCAAGCCGATTGTCAGTCCTGGGAGGGACAATGTGGCCATATGAGGTGCACCAAAATCTCCCTAAGAGGAGAAAGGACTAGGATTTCCCCCAAGGGGAAATCCTTGGTTGGTGGACTCCATTTTTCTCAACCTAAGACCAACGAGGGAATAGTGACGTTATTCCGATTAAAATAAATTTTAGATGCTTTGACACAACTTGCTTTTTCAATTTTTAAGAGTCGAGAAAAAACTAAAGATGACTCTAGTCACCTTCAATTTTTAATGAGCCTGAAGTGACAAGTGCTTAGATGGAACTTTTCCTTTAAGGAGTCTAAAAAGGAATGGAGGAGACTGCTCTAGAAATCTAGACAGAGGGATTACCAAACCAATCGCAAAACTACAAAATAATTTTTACAGTACGATAGTCAATCTTCCCAAATGTTGTGTTTAGTGCATTGCGATCGATAGGGTGACAGACATGACTTCCTAATGATAAAGGATATAGCCTATTGTGGTCTCCCAATATATACTCGACGATACATGGGAGTAGAAGTCCATACTGGCACTTGCCGTCTCAAAGAGGAGGAATCACCTAACCTACAATGGAAGCGATAGTTACTAGGCTTTATGATGCTGGAATACGTCTCTAGCATAGACTTCTAAATGTTGTGCGTTAGGTTCCAAAGTGTTTTTATGTTCATTGAATTTATTTTACAGTTGATATTTCTTAAGAAATTTGCCTTTCGAGTTCACCGTGTGATGTAGATATACAATTCCTAAAATGCAACCTAAGATGATAAACAATCATTTGATCTTCTTTTTGCAATGAAAATCCTAGCTACTAAGGAAATAGAAGCAAGATTCTTTCAACATAGAGCAGATAGCACACAATAGATGCACTGTCCTAAATCAAAATCAACAAGCAATCTAAATGCAAATGCACATGCATGTATTTGTTTTCGCTTTCCTAATGTGTGAATGACAAAAAGAATGCTAAGTACAAATTTGAATCGTTTCAAGCGACAATACTAACGATTTTCTCTTGAAAAGATGAAAGGAAGATAATGACGACACTTTGTGATTTTGAATTGAAAACTGCTTTCGACACTTGAAAAACTATTAATTCAAATCAAATACAAGAGTAACAATGTAATCGACCATCAAGAAAAATAGGATTCTTTTCTTTGACTGAAAATGACACTTACGAAACTTCCAAATCAAAAGACGACACTTGGATTACGCTACTTCTTTGTAAAGGAGAACCGTAAATGGTGAACAATACATAAAAACATTTACAGTTCTTTGTGTAATGGAGGCTGAATCATCCAAAGGAAGGGAGTTTCCATAGTGGTATACTGATCACAGACAACAAAACTCTTGAATAAAGTTGAAGAGAGTGAACAAAAAACCAAAAACTGGAAGTAGAAGAAGTCTTATTTGATCATCACACCTGTAACACACAAAAAGAGCGATGCATCCCACCTACTGCACATGGGAGGTGTGATGCGTCTAGATTCCCAAGAGGAGAAGGTGCGATGGTTCAGGGACGACACTTCAACTTGGTTCTTGGTCATAGTTTGCAGCTTAGTTTAGGGATTTAGACCGAGCTAATGATAGTCAGTAAATGTAAATCACAGGGGCTGATCTAATGAGGCTACTTGAGACACCACCAGGGCAATTAGGATGTTTGCAAATTTATTGTTCAATTTATAACCAAAACTTGGAGATAGACTGAAGCAATATTGATCTACTTTACACTTGCATAGCAAATGCAGTTCGAAGGCTAGTTGGATTAACTTCAAGTTCCGTCTGTAAGTTTATAAAGCAAACAAATATAGACAAGAAAACAAGCTATTCACTCCCCAGTAGAGTCGCCATTTTTTTATTGGGAAATTTAGTGTCTATGTAGAGCTACTAGTCCCACTAAGATGGGTAGCTATCTTAGAAACAAACAGATTAAATTTACTTTCATTTTCCTTTACAAGAAGTACATAGGAGAGGAGAAAAGAATATCACCCTCAATCTTTCACTTGGTTCCCTACTTGTTCCTTCTCCCCTCTAATGGATCTTCGCTACTCCTTCATTGATTACTTTGCTTCAAAGAGTACCTATAAAGTCAAAGCAACATAATACCTTCAAAGTACAGAGATCTAGAATCATAAAAAATATAGGACCAAATATATATTGACCACACAAATGCATATATCATCAAATATAAAAGAATGTGGAGGAAAAATTGAATAGCTTTATTGATATAAAGATTAGAAGAGAGGATTACAACCCATTGATCTGACCCAGCATCATCCTCCCATCATGAAAGCCCTTCTTCACCTCATGAAAATCTTAGATCACCGAACACTATGATGTTCCACCAAGAAACTAACAACACTTCCTTACAAGATGCAAAATTCCAGTCTCTAGATCTCTCGGATGAGGGATCCATATATCGATGATTGCAACGGGGTGAGTCAACTTTTTGGATTTTGATTAGTGTCTTCTCTCTGATAGTTCTTGATTCCACCTAGAGATTGATGATCTCTTACTCATCCCTGGGAAAATTTAGAGAGGCAAGTGTCACAGGAGAAGTTTCTGGAAGATTCCATGATCATCCACCTTGCAAACTATCTCCGCCATTTGTCTACTCTCACCCATCACACCCTACATAAGGGATTTCTAGTATGCATCGCACTTTTTGCACTGAGCAAGTGAGATGCATCACACCCTTAGCAATGAGCAATTTGTATGGTCCAGTTTTGACCAGTTCTCAGCAGTTTTCTGTGGAGAACTTCTGGGAGATGATGTAATCAGCTTACCTTGTTCCTTTAGGGCATGAAACAACACTTTTAGGGACTCAAAATACCTTAGTTTATGGACATATATGATTGGGGTTGCAGTGCTTAAATATGTCTATAACACTAAGGCACATATTGCATTTTCTAGTTTGTGCTATAGTTATTTGGCTAGAATTGGGTATATTGGAATATTTGAAATATTTATGGATTCATTAGAGTGGGAGGGGGAATTTAACCAAAACATTGTGGATTTGGATTAAGTTTCCAAATCTAGAAGATAAAGGGAATGCTAATATAAGTGAATTTATAAAGGACATGTAGAAAATACATGAGTAGGTTAAAAAAAAGCTAACGTAGAGCAATGTTAGGTCCATTATAATGAATTTTTTCCAAGCCTTTTAAAGGCTTTGTTACATGTAGACCAGAGGTGAAAAACCATGGGCAACCAAAACTATATGCCCAAAGCCACCGTTATTTGACCAAACAACTTTGAATCTTTCATTGAGTCAAGATTTACGTAACAATACCCCCTTAAACTTTGACTTCGATATTCCCTTGACCAAATTTTCCAAAAATGGAAAAGTGAGCCAACACTACTCAGCTTTAGGCCTTACTTTCCTAAAATTTTATATCGATGATATATAGTGATTCAATATGCCCACTTATCACCTAGGTCTAACTCCATGCTTTACCAATAATTTTCGAGTGGCATGTGTTAGGAATCCACTATGTATCATTTTTGCTATATACTTTGACACCATTCTACTCTTATAACCATGATTAAAAAGAATTCCATTATCATTTTCATCTACTTTATCCCAAGGTATATAAAAACCTCTTCTTTATTATATGTTTAATTTGTTTTACATTTAATTCCACAATACTCTTATATTTTATCATTAATTGAAGTGTATCGTTGCTAACACAAGTCCAAAGATCGCAGATAAGTTATATGCGTTGTTAGGAACAAGCGACCATTGCTGAAACAGCTGACTCAGTTGTTGAAACAGCCGTCAAGCACGCAAA
>APFE031446755.1:5860-18324 GCA_000404065.3 Pinus taeda | reverse complement strand
CGAAAGCTACATGGAAACCCAAAGATTATTGTAAGCGATAGGGATCCCATTTTCAATGGAAATTTTTGGACAAAAATATTTTCTTGTCTCGGTACTTAGTTAGCTCATAGCTCATCTTATCATCCTCAATCTGATGGGTGAACTAATATAGTAAAAAAATGTTTGGAAGGACATCTTCATTGCTTTGTATCTGATAAAAAGACACAATGGGTCAAATGGTTGCCTCTGGCTAAATGGTGGTATAACACTTCCTTCCATACCGCAGTAAAAATGACCCCGTTTATGGCACTTTATGGATATCATCCACCATCCATAACATCATATTTAAGAGAAAATTCTAAGGTTCAAGTAGTGGAACATCACATCGAGCATCAACAACAAGTTCTCCAACTCTTAAAAATAACCTCACGTTGGCGCAGAATAGCATGAAACAACAGGGAGATCAACATTGCAATGAAAGAAGTTTTGATGTAGGTGATTGGGTATTCCTACCGCTACAACCATATAAACATATTTCCCTCAAGCAAGCTAAGAAGGATAATAAATTATCACCAAAGTATTACAGTTCGTACAAGGTGTTGCAAAATATTGGTACTATGGCATACAAATTGGAGCTTCCTCTGCTTCCTAAGTGCACCTAGTATTCCATGTTTCATGTTTAAATAAGGTTATAGGTGACAAGCTCCCAGTTCAAACAATATTTCCAAAACTTGAAGAGGAAGGAAAAATCATATTGGAACCAGAAGTAGTCATAGAAACAAGAACTCGACAACTATGAAATCGATCAATTTTGGAGTATCTCATCAAGTGGAAGAACTTATCCGTTGAAGATTCCACATGGGAGGATGAAAATTTATACAGAAGCATCCAAAACTACTCAATCATTGAGGACAACGATTTTTAGAAGGAGAGGGGCATGTTAGGCCCCTATAATACTAGTGATTCCCCCATTACTATTGTCATTGCATCCCTTATTGTTATTATTGTGCCTCTATTGTCCCCATATTGTTATTAGTATGCCCCATAGAAACCCACTATTGTTATTTTTGTGCCCTTATGTTATTACTGTTATGTCGAATTGATTATATTGTGACCCCTTAGACTCCTATATATATAAGAGAGATTTAGTCATTTGTATCATCCAAGAATTTATCATTTGTGTAATGTAAAGGAGGTTTTCCCCCTCGAAGAGGTTGATCTATCTTTTCTATATTTTTGTGAGCAAGTTTCCTAACACTTAAAGATAAGATTAAAAAATGGAACAAGGAAGAGTTTGGTAACATACAATAGGATCAGGAACTACTTCAGGCTAAGATGAGGAAGGTGCAACAACAACTAATAAATCATGGAAGAAATTAAACCCTAGTGGAGGTAGAAGGATGAATACTGAACAGTTTGGAGGAAAGGAGGTAGCAGGAAGAGATCCTGTGGAAATTGGAATCAAGAATTTAGTGGCTAAAGGAAGGGGAAAGAAATACTAGATTTTTTCACAAAGCGATGATTCATCATCGTTAACATAACAAGACCTTCTCCCTAGTGGACCAAGTAGGAAATCATCTCACTCAAAAGGAAGAAATGGATAACTTGCTTCTCCATCACTTCCAAAACTTGTTGAGAGAACCTAGTATACATAGAATAGAGAACATATCCAGAATAACTAGGCATATCCCCCAATTAGTGAGTCGGGATCAGAACCTGGCCCTACTAAGGGAAATCACTAAGTCTAAGATGGAATACATTATCAAAGGCCTTGTGAATAACAGATCTTCGGGCTTGGATGGGTTCACAACCAAGTTCTTTCAGACAACTTGGTCGTTCAACGGAGAATATATTATGGAAATCATGGAGGAGTCTCGATGCAATAAAATAATGCACCCAAAATTGAATTCCACTTTCCTTGCTCTTATCCCCAAAACCGACCACTCGGAAGAACAACAAGGATTCATACCAATAGCCCTCTGCAATGTAATATATAAAATCATGGCCAAAATCATGGTGAATTACCTCAAACATATCTTACCTAGATTAATCTCCTAAGAGCAGACAGGCTTTGTCAAAGGGAGGCAAATTGTGGATGGAATTGTTATGACTCAAGAGGCAATTCACTCCCTGAAGAGTCAAAAAGCTAAAGGTATGATGATAAAACTAGACTTATCGAAATATTATGACTGCCTGAGTTGGAAGTACCTACAAGGTATCCTAAAAGTGTTTGGCTTTGAGTCTAGATGGATAAGATGGAAATCGATGATGATCTCGACCTTGGTGTTCTCAATCCTCCTTAATGGTTCTCCTATGGAGGCCTTCAATGAAATAATGGGGCTTAGACAAGGCAATCCAATGTCCCTATTCTTGTTCATACTGGCTGTTGAAGGATTAGGAAGATATGTTAAAGGAAAATTGCAAGGTGAACAATATACAGGTCTTAGAATGTGGGCCAATGATTTGTCGTTAACACATAAATATTTTATTGATGACATAATGATGTTTGGGCAAGAAACCCTCAAGGAAGCTAGAGCCTTGATGGAGATCCTGAACGATTTCACTAGCACCTCTGGGATGGGGATCAATAAGGATAAGTCAGACATATTTTTCTTCAATACTTTAGCCCCATCCCAAGCCTTTCTAGCAAGAATTATGGGCCTCTGCATAGGCAATATCCTTTCGAAATACTTAGGGATCTTGCTAAGTCTCCACCAATATAGAGTGGATAACTGGAAGACTTTGCTGGCAAAAATCCAAGGCAGAATGCAAAACTAGACTTTCAGATCACTAAATATGTCAAGTCGAGTAATATTGTTAAAACAAGTGCTTTAGTCAATTCCAATCTACCAATTATCTAGTCAAGCTGTTCCAAAAATGGTGTGTGAAGGGATGATTAACATCTTTAAGAAATTTCTGTGGCAGGGGCCAAAAATAGAAAAAATGGGCCTTGCTATCCTGTCAATGGCTCAGCAAGCCATTAAAAGCAGGTGGGTTGGGTCTTAGAGACCCTTATGTTCTAAACCAGTTCACAGGGGCCAAGCTATTGTGGATATGGATTTAGGAAGGAATAGATCTATGGAAAGAAATTTGGAGGAGAAAATATGGAATGCCACGATCGATCAAAGGAAGGCTGAGAGTCAAGGAAAACATCAAGGGATTGGCCATATGGAATTTGGCATCAAAAAATAGGGACCTGATAAGAACTCGTATCTTGGTGGAGCCTATGGGGTAGGAGCTCCCAAAAATACATGTGCCACATGGCCTGCTCCCAAAAGTACACCTCCCACATTGATTTATTACACCTATCACACTACCTGCTTACACGTGCCCCATAGCCAACCTTATTAAACTTGCCCATAGCCATCCATATTAAACTCACCATATGTATAGATTCAGAGCTCTACATTCTTCTATGATCTGAAACTCGTATGAACATTTTGTGCTGGTGCTCAGAAGTATAACAGAGATAAGCAAGCAGTAGGTATAAACAAATATATAGTGCTGAGAAGTATAACAGGGATAGGCAAGCACTTGCTATAAGCAAATATTCTCTATAATTATGATATGCAATTATGAGAAATATTCTCTATAATTATGGATTTGCAATTATAAGCAATATTCTCTATAATTGTGGATCGCACAAGCACGCAGTTGGTATTCTTTATAATTATGATATGCAATTATGAGAAATATTCTCTATAATTATGGATTTACAATTATAAGCAATATTCTCTATAATTGTGGATCGCACAAGCAGGCAGTTGATATAAGCAAATATTGTCTATAATTATAAAAAAATATTGTCCATAATTATGGATGGATGAAGGCTGGCAGTAGCTAGCATTATTTAGTTGTAATCGTTGTGCTTGTTGCAGGTAGAGACATACTTCATCCCTAAGATTAGGTTCTTAACGAACTGTGAAATTTAGGCCATGCAGTTAAGGCGGGCATCCCTATCCCAATATAATTTCCATCAGATACCACTAAATGCATTGAAACATATGACAAAAAGGATATTTGGAAGCATACTTCATCTGATCTAAAATGGATCTAACATAGACTTCTAAGTCTAAAAATCTTCCTCATAGAGGAAAGTGAAAGTCAAAGGATTCTCTTGGGAATAGTCTCATTGCGTAGATCTCTTCATTCTGAATCTAATGCAATTCGAATGGGCTAAAATGGACTTCGGATGAAGAAGTTATTGCAAAAGCAATATTGCCCATTATCCTTAGAAAAGGAGGCAAATTCTTTTAAAAATGGGCTTAAGGCTTTATATGCATTCCTTAAGGAAATCAGACTGAAGAAAAGCTAAGCAGAGTGTTAAAGGACCTGGCCTTAAGAAATTGCGATTTTGGTAGTGCGATTTCACGTGGACCATTAGATCGGATGCACAAATCAACAGTGGAGATGGCTTTATCGCATCGCACAAAACCATGGGAGAAGGACCAAGATCCATGCCATTGCAACTTATGATAGTGATACGCCGATGTGATCGACAATCAGATCACACAATAAAAAAGGGTCGTTGACATGTGACTATGCGATGTACGATCAGTGATAGCGTCGATACGAGGCGGATGATAGCAATACGCCGATGCGATAGGGACGATAGCGATATGTGATGCGCCGATATCGGTGATTGGCAATCAGTGGATACCCAATATAAAGGGTCATTGACATATGTGATTGCAATTTATGATCAAGGCACAAACCCGATAGCTTTATAAGTGTGATTTCATATCATTTGAAATCTGGATTTACAGGATTTCTTTGTATTTTCCCGTGTATTGGGTTTTTAGCCATACACAATGTGATTGTGATATGTGATAGAATGACAGACCCAAGAGGATTATAGGGGAGATTCTACATTATTTGAGTTCTGGAAAAATGCTCCATGATGTGTTTTTCATCGGTTTGCCTGTGTATTCTGTTATGTGACTCTTTTCGAATTTCTACACAGGGAGGCCAAACAACCTAGTTTCCCATGCCCGCCAGTACCTTTTCAATTATAAACTACTTCTTGTAAGGAAATAGTCAGGCTTCCATGCATTAGGTGGCTATAGCTGATGTGTATTAAATACATAGAGAACAGAATTGGTAGGGGGTTGTGCAAAGGCTGAGCAAAACACAAAAAACATAGAGAAAGAGGATTCTCAGAGGCTCAGGCAGAGTAATGCTCAAAGGAAGCTCGAAGAAGCTCAAAGAAGCTCGACATAGCCACCAAAGGTTGGAAGGCAGAGCCAGAGTACTGACAGAGGCATAGCCACTAGAGGTTGGAGGCAGAGCCGCAGAGCTAGAGGGCTCAATGGACTTCTACAAGCCATGAAGTTGAAATAAAGTCAGAACAATGAAGAGAGCGAAATGATCAAGCTGTTGCTAGTGTGTGATGTGTGCTAAAGATAGAAGAAAGAATTCTAGAGAGAGTAAAAGAATTCCGAGAGAGTTGGTGCAAGCCAGGAGCTCAAAATAGCTCGAAGCGTTGATTGAAGGAATCTAGTTCAAAGAAGCCTAGATATGTCTGAGGAGTATGGATAGCCAGCAGGATAAGATGGCATTCTAAGCCCATTGGTTCAGTTGTAAACCAATGGAGTTGAGTGTGGAACTTGTAAAATAATTGAAGTCATAATCCCAAAGAACCTAATTGAGTTGATTAGAGCTCAAGGAGACATAACCCAAGATATCAGGGTGAACTCCATATTAAACTTGTTGTCTATGTGGTTTGGTTATTTGCCACATCTTGTTGCTATGTGTATGATGTTTATTTGTTGCTTTTATTTACTGTTATTTGAGTTTTATTTTAGCATAAGCAAATGAACTCAAAGCCCATAAATAGTTAACGACAATCAAAAGCATACACCTATTTCAAGTTCTTTTAATTATGTAAATTGTCAATCATAAGCATAAATCTTGGGAATATATAAGCTTTGGAGTGGGAGAGGTTCTTGTAAGTTGATAAGAAGCATTTAGGTCCCCATTTCAGATCAAGTGGTATCAGAGCCCCATGTTGATTAACCCCACCTTCCAAGAAGGTGGTATCGGAGAAGGTTATATTATAGTCCAAGTTATACTAGAGCAGGTGGTATCATGATGCTTGATTGATTAAAGCAGGATGCTTGATTGATAGAGAAATCTATTTTCTTGCTTAACTTGAAAGGTGTATAAACAGTCAAGTATTGATTGTTTGATTGTTTGTAAACTGACTGTTGTTTGAGTTTGCAAAAGTTCAAGGAAAGCTATTGATAGCTAAGTCTAGGAGAGGACAATAAGGAAGAAGGGCTGAAGGCATTTTTCTTATCCCAAAGGACCTAAAAGAAATCCTTGAAGCACAAGAGGTTTGTTGCAAAAGGTTTCTTGAATAAGCTCTTTGTTAATCTTGTTTGAAGTTCTTTTGTTCATTCTGATAATGACAACTTCTACAAGTGAGTCCTTAAAATTCCTGTTTCTTCACAAGATTCTTTGATGAATACATGAAGCAAGACTTGTTCAGCATGATGGATATGGTGAGAGAAATGTATGAGGATGGAAGGAAGAGAACCATACTTAGAGATCAGTTGAATTCCATGAAGGAAGAGAAGCAATTTCTTTCTGACAAATTGTAGGAAACGGAGAGACAACTTCATATTCCAAATATGAACCTGGAAAGGATGCATGAGTTGGAGACACAACTCTTTGTTGCAAATGAAGCCTTTGTCAAGTATTAGCTTGAAGAAGAGGTAAATAATTCCAGTTTCTCGTCGATTTCCTCTAAGAATGTTTATATTGGTTCTTTTGAAAAACATACTAGAGACATAGGTTCCAATTTAATGTCCAAGATGGGCTATGAAGGAAAATGCTTGGGCAAACATGCACAGAGTATTGTTGAGTCAATAATAGTTGAGGAAAGGCCTAAGTATTTGGGTCTTGGCTATGGACAAGTTTATGGAGAGAGTTTCAAAGCTGCCATGAAGACCATTGAAACATCTCCAAGGAGTTTCATTGCAGGTCTTCTACCTCAAGAGTGTGAGGATTGTATTCTTGGGGAATGCAATAGCTTGAAATATCATTTTCAGGAAGAAGGTGTTCATAAGCATAAACTTGAACCAGAGAGTTGTGGAAACTTTGAAACCATTGAAGAGGTTGATGGTGTTCCAAAGGGAGCTACTTCTTCATTTGATTCACCTCCTCATGAAGGTAATAATATAAATCTGGTTCTAACCGTATTCCTTTTGATTATGTTCAGCATGGTAAATTGCCATATAAGAATGGGAAAATAATTGCATGTTCCTTTTGTGGTTTGGATAACCATAATGTTTCTAGACGTTCGAAGAGAATGGCCACATACAAGAAAATTTTGAAGGAAAGGAAGCAAAAAGCCAAAGTTCCATTGAATAAGGCAAATCATGCTGTGAAGAAAATGCACATGCATTGCACTTACTGCCATAAGCAAGGACACATTGCTGATAAGTGTTGGACTCTGAATCCAACAATGCTTCCACGAAACTGGAAGAAGGTGGAAAGAGAAAATGGCAGGAATGGAAAGGAAGTTTCCATACGTTATTGTTTCAAGATGATTCACATGTTTCAATTGATGTGTAGACAAAGGAAGCACCTTTGAAATGGATTGGTAAGAAATGGTTAGAGTTCTTATCCAATTAAGATTGCATGTCAATTGATATAATGCATATATTTTCATCTTTTTTAATGAGATGCAAGTTGCAAGTTTTTACCGAGAAGGTGAATGGAAAAAGTTGAGTAGGAGACTCACGTTATTGTTGCAACATTATATTTCATTTCAGCTTTGAAAGTATAGTGTACTTAAGTGAAAGTTGAAGGATGAAACATTATATTTCATTTCAGGTTTGAAAGTACAGTGTACTTAAGCGAATGTTGAAAGATGAAATGCATGAGGCATGATATGCATGAACATAGGGATGTTGATGATTTCCTTGCATTTGAACATGTATGTGTGATTAACTTG
Organism: Pinus taeda; assembly: GCA_000404065.3. Taxonomy (NCBI): domain Eukaryota; kingdom Viridiplantae; phylum Streptophyta; class Pinopsida; order Pinales; family Pinaceae; genus Pinus; species Pinus taeda. The sequence continues at coordinate 10,385 of APFE031446755.1, read as the reverse complement.
AAGGGTTGATTACTTTGTTGTAAACATGCATGTAATGTTAATGTTGACTTGTAAAAAGTTGATTTCATCTACAAGATGGAGATAATGATGAAGTGTTTCATCATTGAAAAAGAACTGTAAAATTATTTTTCTAAATGCTTGACTTGAAGGGTCAATTGTTTTAAAGGCATGTTTTGTTTGCTTGTTATCTAGTCAATCATTTGTATGTAGATGTAAAGACATGGAGGTGTTCACAATATGTGAGATATGTTTCTTTTGTTGAAGTAGGAGTTTAGGCCATCCAATTGTTGTTTGTAATCCTGTTGTTGTTAACAATTGTTGTTGACAGTATGTCAAATAGGTACAAATGAACATTTTGTGAAGAAGGTGTAACTTCACATTGGTTTGAGCCACCTTGGATCAATGATCAAGGCAGAGAAGTTCAAAATACCTTCTGTGACCTTCTCAGCATGGGTTCTATAGGAAGTCAAGGAGGAAGATCGTTCTTCCTAGGAGGACAAGCACATAGAGGAAGGGAGTGTTCAAAGGCTTTGGTTCAGAGGCATTATGCAAAGCAAGTGTATGGAGGTTGAAAGAAGAAGGTGAGGTACTCTCATTTACTGTTCAAATCAGTATATCAGTCTTTTGGAGTCCAAAAGATTTTTAGTGGGAAAGCATGATCCAAAATGGATCTAACATAGACTTATAAGTCTAAAAATCTTCCTCACAGAGGAAAGTGAAAATCAAAGGATGCCCTTGGGAATAGTTTCATTGTGTAGATCTCTTCATTCTGAATCTAACGCAATTTGAATGGGGTAAAATGGACTTCGGATGAAGAAGTTATTTCAAAAAGAAGATTGCCCATTATCCTTAGAAAAGGAGGCAAATTCTTATAAAAATGGGCTTAAGGCTTTATATGCATTCCTTAAGGAAATCACATTGGAGAAAAGCCAAGTGGAGTGTTAAAGGACCCGACGTTAAGGAATTTTGATAGCGGCGGCGCAATCGCACGTGGACCATTAGATCATACGTGCAGATCAATGGTGGAGATGGCTTTATCGTATCGCACAAAACCATTGGAGAAAGACCAAGATCCATGCCATTGTGACTTACGATAGTGATACGCCGATGCGATCGGCGATTAGATCGCACAATAAAAAAGGGTCATTAACATGCGACAATGCAATGTGCGATCTGCGATAGCGCTGATGTGAGGGGGCCGATAGCGATACACTGATGCGATGGGGCCAATAGCGATATGCAATGCACTGATATTAGCGATCGGTGGATCCCCAATATAAAGGGTCATGGACATATGCGATTGCGATTTGCGATCAGGGTGCGGATCCGATAGGTTTCTAAGTGCGATTTCATATCATTTGAAATCCATATTTATGGGATTTCTTTGTATTTTCTTGTGTATTGGGTTTTTGGCCATATGCAATGTGATTGTGATATGTGATAGAATGACAGATCCGAGAGGATTATAGGGGTGATTCTATATTATTTGAGTTCCGGCAAAATTCTCCATGGTGTGCTTTTCATCGGTTTACCTATGTATTCCGTTATGTGACTATTTTTCAGGATTTCTGCACAGGGAGGCCAAATGACTGGGTCTCCCATGCTCGTCGGTTCCTTTCCAATTGTAAACTAATTCTTGTAAGGAAACAGTCAGGCTTCCATGCGTTAGGTGGGTGTAGCTGTTGTGTATTAAATACACAGAGAACAGAATTGACAGAGGATCGTGCAGAGGCCGAGCAAAACACAGAAAGCATAGAGAAACAAGATTCTTAGAGGCTCAGGCAGAGTGATGCTCAGAGGAAGTTCGAAGAAGCTCAGAGAAGCTTGACATAGCCACCAAAGGTTGCAAGGCAGAGCTAGAGCATTGACAGAGGCATAGCCACTAGAGGTTGGAGGGAGAGCCGCAGAGCTAGAGGGCTCAATGGACTTCTACAAGCCATGAAGCTATAATGAAGTTAGAACAGTAAAGAGATTGAAATGATCAAGTTGTTACTGGTGTCTGACATGTGCAGAAGATAGAAGAAGGAATTCAAGAGACAGTAAAATAATTCTGAGGGAGTTGGTGCAAGCCAGGAGCTCAAGATAGCCCAGAGTGCTGATTGAAGGAATCTAGTCCAGAGAAGCCTAGATCTATCTGAAGAGTATGGAGAGCCAGTGGTGCAAGATGGCATTCTAAGCCCGTTGGTTCAATTGTAAACTAATGAAGTTGAGTGTGGAACTTGTAAGAGAATTGAAGCCATAATCCCAAAGAGCCTAATCGAGTTGATTAGAGCTCAAGGAGATGTAGCCCAAGATATCAGGGTGAACTCCATATTAAACTTGTTGTCTATGTGGTTTGGTTATTTGCCGTAGCTTGTTGCTATGTGTATAATGTTTACTTGCTGCTTTTATTTATTGTTATCTGAGTTTTATTTCAGCATAAGCAAATGAACTCAAAGCCCATAAACAATTAAGGAAAATCAAAAGCATACAACTATTTCAAGTTCTTTTAATTATGCAAATTGTCAATCATAAGCATAGATCTTGGGAATATATAAGCTCTGGAGTGGGAGAGGTTCTTGTAGGTTGACAAGAAGCATTTAGGTCCCCATTTCAGATCATCCCTGGGATTATGATCTCTGAAACAATTATGAAATTGGGTCATGTAGTCAAGGCGGGTATCCTTATTCCAAACATAATCTACATAATTCTTTTTCTTTCTACTGCTTTCGCATTACTTATTTTTAATTTCATTCTTAAAATATTACTCATTTTTAATTTCTTTCTTATTCTTAATTTCATTCTTATTATTTTAAGAGAATAGAACATTAGAATTTATAGAAAACTAGAATTTACTTGTTATTTCTATCACTAAAACCTTAAAACTTTAAATTTACTTTGCTATCTCTTTATTCTACAAATTATGTGATATGATAAAGGTAGAGTTACAATTTAAAATATTTCTTTCTCTGAAACAAATGAAGTAAATATTTCTTGTTTGTGCATCTAATTCATATCTAACTCATTTCATGAGATTGATGAGTAAATATTTCATTTAAAAGAAGCAGGTAGAGTGAGTTTAATTCAATAGAAAATTTCATGACAGAAAATATATTTGCTATGTCTATACTTAGGGTAAAACTGCATCATCTAATAACATTCCAAACTATTGCACCAAACGAGAATACATGAATCTCGATAGGGATAGGGAAAGGTCTCGGTTTAGGAATTTCTCAAAATCTACGTCATCTTAAAGGCCTACAATGAATGGAAGAGAGGACAAGTGCTGGATGGGGTAGGAAAAAATAAAATGACCTTGCTTCTCCTCTGTTATCCCCTCCAAAACAGTAAACACATGCATACTAGTTCACCCTTAGGGGCACCCTAGAACTTCGCTTAATGAAAGGTTGTTTGTCATATGAAATCTCTTCCATGTATATTCAGTATAACATTTTATATCTAGCACCAATTTTTTTTTCTTAATATCTTAAGCGTTAATTTAAATAAAACTATGGCTATTGGTGATTACAATCAACATGAAATTTCATGTTCAAATCCAGAAACATACCATAAGTTTTACCAACATTGATCTGAATATTTCTTAGAACCCCTTCTAGAACAATAGGGTACTATTGATACTGTTTACCAACAAAATTTATCTCAAGATTATTTGAGGACCGCTTATGAACCATAGGGCACTCAGAGGTTTGATAGAAACTCAAAACAGTAATGCTCACTTCAAACCTCAGTTTAGCATATGTTACTTCCTTCCATAATAAACCAAAGTGGAGTGTCTACATACAGCAGCGAAATATACCAATATTGCTCAATATTTTTGAGAAACTATTTTGGAACAATAAGGTAATCAGAGACTTGATATAAACTCAAAACAATAAATCCCACTTCAAACATCATATTAGGATATGATACTACCTTACACAATAAACCAGAGTAAAATGTATCCACACAACAAGAAGTTAAAATAGTGAACCATCAAATTAGGATATGATACTACCTTACACAGTAAACCAGAGTAAAATGTCTCCACACAACAACAACTTCACAACTTAAAATAGTGAACAACGTCGGACTAGGAGATGATACCACCTTACATGGTAAATCGGAGTAGAGTGTCCGCACACCAAAACAACTTAAAATAGTAAAAAAGGTGAAATTATAGAAAAAAAAACTTGATTCAACTGAAAATAATTATGAGAAACACTGCTTGGATATATACTCATCTATGAGGGGACTAGCATGTGAGACCAAGAAACACATGAATCAACCAGTTTCCTCTGATGAATTTGTCAGACCAAGCAAAACAACAAGATCTGGATAATTTGTTACTTGGTTGATGAGTCTCTGAAAAATTTTCAGGTTATGAAGTTGTTGGAAATAATACTGAGAGGGGGGCTGAATCAGTATTATCAAGTCAAATATTCCTTTTTCAAATCCAAATGATATACGTTACTTCAGTTAATTAAACCTGCAACTATGTAGAAGGAAACTCGCGTATACTATGCAAACTTATAATTTACTTTATCTT
>APFE031446749.1:36876-48009 GCA_000404065.3 Pinus taeda | reverse complement strand
GGCGCCGGAGGAGACGCCGCAGGAGGCGCCGCAGGAGACGCCGCAGGAGGTGTTCTTGGTTTAGTTTTCTGTTATTGTGGATCTGGTTATCTGGGTGACTTACTGGTACTTGATGATCATTTGATATTTATGGATCCAGTTTGGAAATTTATGAAAAGTGGTCCTTGAAAGAAAAGAAGTAGGGGGTTGTAGCTCCCTTCCAGGAGAGACTGGAAAACGAGAGAGAGTTGTAGCTCTCTGCAGGTTGCAGCCTGCGTACTGGTAAAGGACTGCACCAGTACAAGACCATTGTAAAAGGAGTTTCTAATTTGAAAGAAGATAGAGACATATTGCAGCAGGTGGTTTTCACCCACATTGGGTTTCCACCTTATATCTGGTGTTCTTTGATGTGACTGTCTGTTTTTCTTGTTCATGCTCATTGTTTTATGGTACTGATATGCAAAAATAATTCAAAGTATAAATAAGGAAGAATTGTTAAAAGGACTAGATAATACTGATTCACCCCCCCTCTTAGTATTATTTTCAACACGGAGTCCTAAATCAGTGAAAGATAAATACGTGGAGTCTTGGAACTATAATAAAAGGAATGGGACATAGAGTCCTAAATATTTAAAAGATCAAGGTGTGTAGTTCTCAATCTACTAAGGCACAAAGATGTATGCAATAGGGATGTGGAATCCTTATTCTCCAGAAGAAAAATACCACTCATGGGCAGCTCAAGGATTAATTTCCTTAATAAAATCTCATTTCTGACAATTCTGGAGTGACTTTCTAAAAATATAAAATCATGTCTAGCATCTCAAGTATGACTTTCCAAAAAATAGTAAGTCGCCTTCAGTCAATGGGTAATAAAGTATAGTTGAAGGAAAATCACTTAACTTATCATTACTCAACCCTAATAGTTCAATCTCAACTTAATCTTCAATATTATTAATATTATTATTATTATTATTACTATCTTTTAAGAGACTATGATATTGTTATTTAAAGGGAATTACGAGTCACCTTCATCTCCTCAATCACTTCAGATATTTCTCCTTGATGACTCTAATAGCTCTATGTAAATCTCTCTCTCTTTTACTAATACATTACACTCTCTTTTATGCACTCATCAAAGAATGGTATATTCCTCTTACACTCATTAAAGACATGTCATAAAAGACTCCTCTTATGCTCTCTTTAATGCATATGTTACACTCTACTCAACTAAGGCATACATACATCTCCTTAATGGCATGAATTACACACCTCTAAATGGAATACAAGACATGCATATTACTCCTCATTTATGACAAGAATTTGTTTCTTCTCCTATATATGTGTCTCATGTATTCTTACTTGGAAGAGTTGCATTGTGATACCAAGAGTTGGAGAGAATTATAAGAAACAAAAAATACATAAATAATTATAAGAGGGAGAGACTTGGAGAGTATCCAATTTCTTTTGAAAAGAATTTGAAATTCCTAAACTAAATTACTAAGTAGCTCTACTTGGTGGAGCTGACCATGAGTGGTATTGGGAGGAAGTGAAATTTTATCTTCTTCATCTTGCCTTGGATATCTCTCTACTACCACATTTTGGTACTGTTTGTGAGCTCTTACAGCTCGAGGGTTCTAGGGGGAGAAGTTCTCCCAGGATATGGTTGGGTGGAAAACTAGATGGTTCACAATAAGTTGGTAAGTATATTGGAGGTGGAGCATATTCTCATCTTCGGAGTTGTATATATACACAGTCAGGTATATTCATAATCATTCTTGGAATTTTAGTTCATTATTGTAGAAATTTCAATTTATGAGAATTTTCTACTTGTGAATTTTTATGTTATGAGCCAACCAATAATGAATGGCAGTTATAGCTGAGAATGTGCATGCAGGGGGATTAAAACAAGAATATGTTTCCAAAGTTTTCAAGTTCAATTTATAATGAATCTTTGTTCATAGCAAGTCATATCTATTATCCAAATTTAATATTCTATGTTTGATAGCATGGTTTTTTCTTACTGTGAATTGGGTTGTTATCTGAAACTTAGTTGTATATAAAAAGTTGCACACAAAATGTTTGAGGAAATTCTGTAATAACTATAGTTCATTTTATATAAGTTTTATTTTGTACAGTGTTGTTGCAAACTAATTGATAAAAAATATTATATGATGAAGAATTCGGGCTACCATGAGTTTGATGAAAATATAATATTAGCATAAGATTGATTTTTCTTTATCCATGTGCAACTGTAAATGAAGTTTGCATTCTTGGTGTTTGACAAACATTTTAAATGAGATAGTAGAAATTTTTGTTGTTGTTGTTGTCTTAAATAATCGTAGTCTTGGGTGTTTTAGATGCGATTCAGCCCAACATCAGGGGGCATCCATGCCTTAAGGTCCTGTAACCCCCAATTTGATTGCAAAACCATGCTTTTCCAAACCCCGATCGTAAATTTGGGCAATTTTGCAGATTACTGTTGCAAACATTTTGTGCTTGTTGTCAAGTTTTTGGTGAAGGATTAAGATGATTTAGTTTTTTTTAATATGTCAATATTTTAAGTTTTAATTTATAAATTTTATGACTTAAATAGGCCGAGAAAAAAAAAAATCTTATATTCATGTTGCTAATGGTTGTCAAGATTGTCTTAAGAGATCATCACCACCAAGTGTTTGACAAAATGCCTCAATCGTTGAATATTCTATGCTTGCAAACTGTTTGTCAAAAGGCCTCAATGGGTCTGGCTTTTATGCACATAAATTCTTAGAGTAAATGTCTCATTGACTATAGCTTTCTTTTATGTACCAAAAAATTATGAATAGATTAGTCAATAGATGTAGATTCCTATGTTTGCCAATTTTTTTGTATAAATGCGAAAATGAATTTAATAAGTTGTTGAAGTGTGAACAGAGAACAGGACAATTGTTGTTTTTATTATCTGAAGATATCATGAAAAAAATAGGTTTTTGTTGGAAACGATTTTATAGTAACCAATTTTGTACTATTTAATTACTAGTGCAAGTGAGCATAATAAGTTGTCCAAGTTGCATGTATTCATGGGTGTAGTCTTGTACTTGAGTAGTTTTAGAAAACAACTAATTGTGCCTAATTTTGGCAAGTCCATGATTCTACTTGGCACTTTTTGAAGAATAATATTCTTTTTAATTTGTAACAATAACTACTCTTGTTGTAACATTCAATATACAAGTCTCATGATTGAAACAATGCCATTCTGCAAATAATTGTTTTCCCTTAATACTTGGGAATGAGGATTTTTAGATGATGAATTTGGAAACCTTGTTGGGTCACTATATTTTGTGATTCAATTTATCAATTGCATAAACATATCATTATATTTTCTAATGAAGAGAGACATATTCCTTATTCAGTTACCCTGGTAAACGACTATGAGAGAGAAATTGAAGTACAATGAAATCACATTTTGATGCATTGGAATTATTGCATGATTTAGAAACCTAAGAAGATTGTATTTTATGTGGAATGGAAGAGATTTTGTAAATTGTGCTTGGATGTATAGTTGTATGAGTAGTTATTAGTCCTACAAAAGGTTGTAATCTTTTGTGAGGGTGATAATTCTCCTTAAAATAAAAGGCTTAGCTGTAGGCTAGAAATTCCCTTGTGATAGTCTAAATATTATTTAAATTCAACAAGATTCTTCATATTTTGAGAAATGTATGGTTTTCATAGCTTTTTTTTGCGTATGTATTAATAGTAAAGAATAAGACCTGAAACCAAATGAATTGATTAATTACTGAATATAAATCATGATCGATTTTATAGTTATAAAACAAATTGACTCACATTTATCAAGGTAGATTCAATAATATAGATATTGTAATTGCATAATTATGAGAGTTGTTCTTTATTAGAAGCCTCTTTCAAAAATATATCATTATTTTGTTTTCAGAATGAAGATCTTCTAACAAAGTCATTCATAGTTGATTCTCAGTAATAATGAATATTATGGGAACAAAGGAATGCCTTATAATACATAAGTGGGTCAATGAGGATTGTATAGAACCTTAGCTTGTTAGTTAAAAAAACAAATATGGTGCCTCGAACCTCAAATTGTGATTTTCCTAAAGAGTAAACATTTAGTAAAAACTATAGTTAGATCCTAGATATTTTGATTGCAAGGATGTCTTATGGAATGAGAAGGGAAAACTTGGACTGAGAAGACATAAATCAAGTGGGATGTAAGAGTGGGTTTTATATATGACATCAGGTTTTGTTGTGTAGTTTCATTGGCAATTGTATGTGGGTGATTTTATGCTTCTTGTATGCAATATTTATTGTGATATGGGATGTACCATAATTGTTGTTTATGCAACCAATGTGTGAACTCTTTATTGCTTGGAGAGCTCAACATACTATAGAACCAAGAAGATGACATGTGTAGGATTCATGTAGACTATGAGAAAGAAAAACATGTAGAATATCAAATTATTATAGATAACTTAAGTATATGTAATATCGATTACATAAAATAGTATTTTGATATGGTATTATAACTTGTGTGGCTGGTTTTGATATAGAAATATTTGGCATTTTATATCAAAATATGCATGATATGGCATGGATACGTTCTCTACCTAATTAAGAATGGCATGTTTTGGTTTTCATGGAGTTGCTTCCAATTTAGCAAACGTTAAACTATGGATTGGCATGAAGAAAAAGAAATCAAATAAATATACATAAGGTTAACATCTTGTTGATAGGAGAATTGAAAAGAACTATCTTACGATTATATGGAAAACTTTGGGCCAAGCTTAGCCCACGAGGGGGAGTATGTAGTGTCCCACCTTGGCAAGGTTAGTTTTGTGACACTTAGAGAGGTTGATTTTGATGTAATGAAATAAGATTATGCATGAAATATTTATGTACATGCTTATATGCTATAGATCTAGTTTGGGTCACCTGGTTGCTATATGCTTATGATAATATCTATGGTTGTGTGTATAAGAAATGATTTTGGTTAAGAGCATATTATTGATGTTTTCTCTTTTGGTATCCTAGTTTGGACATATGTGTATGACATGGATAACCATCCAATATTTAGAGCCATAGATCCATGAATGATCATGGTTATGTGGAACATATAGTTAATTATGATTAATGGATGTTATATGATATATATATATATATATATATATATATATTATATATATATATAGAATTTATATATATAGATATATATATATATATATAATCATGTACTAAGTAGGATGTGGCAAGGGGAACTGTTATTTGTAAACCTGGATGCTCAAATTATAAATGACTATTTAAGTCATGATCCATGATTTGTATGATTACACATGCTTAATCTTTTTGAGAAGGATGTGTTATGGGACATGGTTATTTGCAACCAAGGATGCTCAAATTATAAATGACTGTGGAAGTCGTGATACATGATTTTTATGATTATTTATGCTTAATATTGTATTGATTAGGATGTGACAAGGGATGTGGTTATTTGCAAACAAGGATGTTCAAATTATAAATGGTTGCTTAAGTCATTTATCTAGAAATAAAATTACCATGGAAATCATGCACAATATTTGGTCAAATGTGAATAAGTTAATTATGAAATTCATTTCATTCCTTTGATCTATGAGATTGTGATGTGTGCAAGTTTTGGAACAAGGCCTTACCAATGAACCATCAGATGGGTATGAGCTCACAATCAGTACCTTAAGGTGAACCGGAAAGTTTCAAAGTAGAGTAGATGATAAGCCATGGAAAGTAGGGTGTAGAGTCCTAAATAAATGAAACATAAATATGTGGAGTCTTGGATCTATAATAAAAGGATTGGGATGTGGAGTCCTAAATATGTAAAATATCAAGGTGTGGAATCTTGGATCCTTGTAGTAGATCAGGGTGTGGAGTCCTCAATCTACTAAGGCATGGAGATGTATGCAATAGGGATGTGGAATCCCTATTCTTCATAAGAAAAATACCACTCATGGGCAATTCAGGGATAAATTTCCTTAAAAAAATCTCATTTCTGACAATTCTAGAGCGACTTTCTAAAAATACAAAGTCAAGTTCAGTCAATGGGTAATAAAGTATAGTTGAAGGAAAATCACTTAACTTATCATTACTCAACCCTAATAGTTCAATCTAGACTTAAGCCTCAATATTATTAATATTAATATTATTATTATTATTGTCTTTTATGAGACTATGATATTATTATCTAAAAGGAATTACAAGTCACCTTCATCTCCTCAAGCACTTCAGACATCTCTCCTTGATGACTCTCATGGCTCTATGTAAATCTTTGTCTCTTTTAATAATACATTACAATATATTTTATGCACTCATCAAGGAATGACATATTCCTCTTACACTCATTAAATACACGCCATAAAATATTCCTCTTATGCTCTCTTTAATGCATGTGTTATACTCTCCTTAACTAAAGCATGCATACCTCTCTTTAATGGCATGAATTACACACCTCTAAATGGAATACAAGACGTGCATAATACTACTCCTTTACGACAAGAATTTGTTGCTCCTTCTATATATGTGTTTCATGTATTTTTACTTGGAAGAGGGTCATTGTGATACCAAGAGTTGGAGAGAATTAGAATATATTATAATATATATTTTAAGAGGGAGAGACTTGGAGAGTAGCCATTTATTTTGACATTGAATTCTTAAATTCCTAAACTAAATTTACTAAGTTAGTTCTACCTGGTGGAGCTGACCATGAGTGGTATTGGGAGGAAGTGAAATTTTATCTTCCTCATATTGTCTTGAATATAACTCTACTACTAAATTTTAGTATTGTTTGTGAGCTCTTACAACTCGAGGGTTCTAGGGGGAGAAGTTCTCACTGGATATGATTGGGTGGAAAACCGGATGGTTCACAATAAGTCGGTAAGGATATTGGCGCTAGAGCATATTCTCATTTTGAGAGTTGTATATATACACTGTCTAGTATATTCATAAACATTCTTGAAATTTTAGTTCATTATTGTAGAAATTTCAATTTATGAGAATTTTCTACTTGCGAATGTTTATGTTATGAACTAACCAATAATGAATGGAAGCTATAGCTAAGAATGTGAATGCAATGGGGATTAAAAGATGGATGTGTTGCCAAAATTTTCAAGTTCAGTTTATAATGAATCTTTGTTCATAGCAGGTCATATCTATTATCCAAATTTAATATTCTATGTTTGATAGCATGGTTTTTGCTTACTGTGAATTGGATGGTTTGCTTAAAATTAGTTGTATGTAAAATGTTGCACACAAAATGTTTGAAGAAATTATGTAATAATTGTAGTTCATTTTATATAAGTTTTTTTTGTACAATGTTCTTGCAAACTACTTGACAAAAATTCTTACATGATGAAGCATTTAGGCTACCATGAGTTTGATGAAAATATAATATTAGCATAAATTCGAGTTTTCTTTATCCATGTGCAACTATAAATGAAGTTTGCATTCTTAGTGTTTGACAAAGTCTTAAATGAGATAGCAGATTTTTTTTTTGTTGTTTTAAAGAATATGATATTCATGATAACCAAGTTAGTCATATTATGATTATTTAAAAAAAAATAAAAAATAAAAATTGAGTGATAGTGATCAACGTAACCTTTACTTCTCTACACTCTTAATGGTTGGTAAGGTGGGACCTTACGTATGGTATCAGAGCCAAGTTAAAACAATAGGTCCTAATGGGCATACATGCTTGCTTGTCGGTTGATGCATGAATGTTGATTTTGCATGCATGTTGAATTATTGTGTATGTTGACTTGGAAGCATATTGGTTGCATAAAGGATATTATTATTATTATGTCATTTAGAAACTCATGAAAGAAAAAGAATGCCTTCTTATATTTCATTATATTTTTGTTAATACAAATTATTAGAAATATGATAAAGGACTTGAAGACATGTTGGAAAATGATGTGCTTGAGAAGTTGGGGTTAAACCCAAGCATGTGAATGACTTGATTGTCAATGACTGTGTGAGAAATGTGGAGTGGATGCATGGTTTCATATATATTTAATGAATCATTATCAATGTGATATGGGCCTATTAGCCATCTTTACTAGCTGAAATTGTATCTACCAAGAAAAATATTTTCCTAATCTAAACTATAGTTTGATGACCTTGGTGTGTATGATTTGGTAATGTATAACAAGTGTAAGTCCAAGATTCATTTAACATGATGATTGGGTTCTCCATGTTAATTTTGACTCTTTTCTTACCTACAATAATGGAAACTTAACAGAAGCTACCTTGAAGGATGTCACTTTTAATTGTGAATGTAGGTTCAAGAGTAACATATGTGCATTAATTTGATGTGTTAAAATATGATTTGGGAATACATTCTTAATAAGTAAGAATGAAATTCTTGTGGTTTATTTGACATGATTTTGTATAGTTTTGGTTTATATTATGCATAAAATAACTTGAAATTACTCAATTACTAGGTTGACATATGACCTTATAAACAAGAGGCTTAAATGACTAGTGCATGAAGGGTTTTGGAATCCATTTTAAGGAACACTTGAAGGTTATGTTTTCCTTAATTTAAGTATGGGTGTGGAATCCATACTAGCATATATCTGTGAACTAATGTGTGGGTGTGGAATCCATACTAACATATATCTATGAACTAAGTAATTCTTGTGGTTGGAATGAATAAATTATTTTGATGAAATCTCATAGACATGATTAAGGAGGAATGATTATGTGTAATTAAAGTTAAATAGATAAAGGTTCATAACATTAATTTACTTGATAGTTCAATACATTATTTTCAAAATTTTACAAATGAAGATACTAAGATTAGTATGGTGAACACCATTACGTGGTTTAGGATGTTTGGAATAACTGATTTTGATATATAGAATCAAGTGTGAACTAGGTATCTACCCTCTAGTATTGTAATTCTTTTGTATGTATTGGATTTAAGTAGAATTAAATTGATTTTATAATTCTTGAAATGTAGAAAAAAAATATTGTGATAAAGTTGATGAAATATCTTTTCTATTGGCTTAAGAAAAATTAGATCTAGGAAAACCATAATAGTCTCCTTAATAATTTTATCAATTGCATATTGGTTGAATTCTATTCAAACTATTTTAATTAGAGAAATTATGAGGATTGAACTCATGAACTTCTCTAAACTATTGTTAGTTAGGCAATCAAGTAAAAATTCATATTATTTATGAATTTGGCGAACTGTTTTCTTGAAATTTGATTAACTTATAAATCATTAAGAGAATAACATATTTAGAAGATAAACATGTTTTGTGGTGAGAAATTTGTTTTATTTGAACTTAAATGAAAAAGGTATGTGATTAATGAAAAACTTATTTGAGTTCTTGTTTTACAAGAATATGTGCTTATAACATTTTGGAGAGAGAAATTGAAGGATAGTGAGATCACATTTTGATGCATTGAAATTGTTGCATGATTTAGAAACCTAAGAAGATTGTATTGTATGTGGAATGGAAGAAATTGTTGGAATTAGTAAATTGTGCTTGGATGTATAGTTGTATGAGTAGTTATTAGTCCTACAAAAGGTTGTATCTTTTGAGAGGGTGGTAATTCTCCTTAAAAAAAAGGCTTAGCTTTAGGCTAGAAATTCTCTTGTGATAGTCTAAATCTTATTTAAATTCAACAAGATTCTTCATATTTTGAGAAATGTATGGATTTCATAACTTGTTTTTGCATATGTATTAATAGTAAAGAATAAGACCTTAAACCAAATGAATTGATTAATTACTGAATATAAATCACGATCGATTTTATAGTTGTAAAACAAATTGACTCACATTTATCAAGGTAGATTCAATAATATAGATATTGTAATTGCATAATTATGAGAGATGTTCTTTATTAGAAGCCTCTTTCAAAAATGTATCATTAATTTGTTTTTAGAATGAAGATCTTCTAATAGAATTCATAGTTGATTCTCTATAATAATGAATATTATGGGAACAAAGGAATGGTCTATAATACATAAGTGGGTCAATGAGGATTGTATAGAACCTTAGCTTGTTAGTTAAAAAATATATATGGTGCCTCAAACCTAAAATTGTGAATTTTTTTTAAAGAGTAAACATTTAGTAAAAACTATAGGTAGATTCTAAAGATTTTGATTGCAAGGATGTCTTATGGCATGAGAAGCGGAAACTTGGATTGAGAAAACATAAATCAAGTGGGATGTAAGAGTGGGTTTTATATATGACATCAGGTTTTGTTGTGTAGTTTCATTGGAAATTGTATGTGGATGATTTTATGCTTCTTGTATGCAAATTTTATTGTGAGATGGGATGGACCATAATTATTGTTTATACAACCAATGTGTGAACTCTTTATTGCTTGGAAAGCTCAACATACTATAGAACCAAGAAGATGACACATGTAGGATTCACGTAGACTATCAGAAAGAAAAACATGTAGGATATCAAATTTTTATATATAACTTAAGTAGATGTAATATCAATTACATAAAATAGTATTTTGATATGGCATTATATATTGTATGGCTAGTTTTGATATAGAAATACTTGGCATTTTATATCAAAACATGCCTGGTATGGCATGGATATATTCTCTAACTAATTAAGAATGGTATGTTTTGGTTTTCATGGAGTTTCTTCCAATTTAGAAAACATTAAACTATGGATTGGCATGAAGAAAAAGAAATCAAATAAATATACATAAGGTTAACATCTTGTTGATAGGAAAATTGAAAATAACTAAGTATCTTATGCTTGTATGAAAAACTTCGGTCCAAATTTAGCCCCAAAGCGGGAGTATGTAGTGTCCCACCTTGGCAAGGTTAGTTTTGTGACACTTAGAGAGGGTGGTTTTGATGTAATGAAATAAGAATATGAATGAAATACTTATGTACATGCTTATATACTATAGACCTAGTTTGGATCACCTGGTTGCTATGTGCTTATGATAATATCTATTGTTATGTGTATAAGAATTGATTTTTGTTAAGAGGATATTATTGATGTTTTCTCTTTTGGTATCCTAGTTTGGAAATGTGTGTATGACATGGATGGAGATCCAATACTTAGACACATAGATCCATGAATGATCATGGTTATGTGGAACATATAGTTAATTATGATTTATGGATGATATATGATT
>APFE031446749.1:0-36481 GCA_000404065.3 Pinus taeda | reverse complement strand
TGCTCAAATCATAAATGACTGTGTAAGTCACGATTCATGATTTGTATGATTATACATGCTTAATCTTGTATTGAGAAAGATGTGTTATGGGACATGGTTATTTGCAACCAAGGATGCTCAAATTGTAAATCTTGCAATTTTGCAAATTACTACTGCAAACATTTTGTGCATGTTGTCGATTTTTTGGTGGAGGATTAAGATGATTTAGTTTTTTTTTTTTTTTTTAATATGTCAATATTTAATTTTAATTTATGAATTTTATGACTTAAATAGGTTGAGAAAAAATCTTATATTCATGTTTCTAATGGTTTTCAAAATTGTCTTAAGATATGATGATCGCCAAGTGTTTGAAAAAATGCCTCAATCGCTGAATATTGTATGCTTGCAAATTGTTTGTCAAAAGGCCTCAATGGTTGTAGCTTTTATGCACACAAATTATTAGAGTAAATGTCTCATTGACTGTAGCTTTATTTATGTACCAAAAATTTATGAATAGATTAGCCAATAGATGTAGCTTCCTACGTTTGCTAGTTTTTTTGTATAAATGTGAAAATGAATTTAATAAGTTGTTGAAGTGTGAATAGAGAATAGGACAATTGTTATTTTTATTATCTGAAGATATCATGAAAAAAATAGGTTGTTGTTGGAAATGATTTTATAGTAACCAATTTTGTACAATTTAATTACTGGTGTAAGTGAGCATAATAAGTTGTCCAAGTTGCATGTATTCATGGGTGTAGTCTTATACTTGAGTAGTTGTAGAAAACAACTAACTGTGCCTAATTTTGGAAAATCCATCGTTCTACGTGGCACTTTTTGAAGAATAATATGCTTCTGAATTTGTAACAATAACTACTATTGTTGTAACATTCAATATATGAGTCTCATGATTGAAACAATGTCATTCTACAAATAATTGTTTTTCCTTAATACTTGGGAATGAGGATTTTTAGATGGTGAATTTGGAAACATTGTTGGGTCAATATATTTTGTGATTCTACTTTTCCATTGCATAAACATATCACTATATTTTCTGACCAAGGGAGACATATTCCTTATTCATTTAACCTTGTTATATGTAAATTAATAGCCATGCCCTTATATGTGATTTTTGTAATAGAAGCAAGATATTTTAGGTTCTTGTGGCATACTTTGTGGCTATGATGTAAAGAGGTCATAAGTGGAACCTATTTAGCATAATCTAGGGGGGTCAAATAGTTTGATTAAGCTTATTACTCACACATGGCATTATGATGGAATTTATTTCTAGTCTTACTTAGAACTCACATATAAGTATGAGAGAGCACATGTTATGTTCTTTTAAACATGAGAAGAAATGTGTTTTGGAATTGGTTTTAAGGGAAAGTTATCCCTGACTTCTTATGTTATATTCTTATATTGAAATAGATGAAGGAATATGATATTCATGATGATAACAAGTTAGTCATATTATGATTATTAAAATAAAAATAAAAAAAACTTGAGTGATAGTGATCAAGGTAACTTTTACTTCTCTACACTCTTTATGGTTGGTAAGGTGGGACCTTACACATTTCCAATGTTGTTATTTCTATTGCATAGACTAGGTTTCCTTTTGGTGTACCATTTACACTTTGAAAAATAGGTTAATGTTTACATTTATGCAAGTAGGATTAGAATTTACATTTGTGCAAAGTAGAATAGCCTTTTCTTTTTGCAAAAGTAACTAGGATTTCCTCTCTATAAAAGTAATTAGGTTTACTTTCTACAAAAGTAAGTAGGTTTTATTTTTTGCAATTAGGATTAGTTGTGTTTTTTCTTTCTACAAACATAGAGTACTTTAATCCCTTGCACCAACTTAGGTAGAAGTACACCACATACTTCACATACAGTGATGCAACCTCCTAATCTTTTATGGCATTGAAACATAGCAACAAAAGAAGGACACATTGCATGTTAAACATATAGTGTCAACACCTCTTAAGTTTGTATGAACCCCGAGTTGTTAATTAAAGTTGGAAGTCTTAGGAGTTGCAACATTCTTGTTGCAATACTAAGACTCACTGATTAACCATGGAGATTCACCTTGACTTTACAATTGAGATTCTTAACTTGTAATTGTAATTTGTTACAGTAACATGGACCAATACCATGGCTTATCAATACCATGCCCAAAAAACTATAACTCATTTCATATGACTCTTGTTCATATGACATTTGTTTACTTAATTTAATTCAAAAGGTAAAAACATTTTAACTAATTTGGGGATAAATATTAATCTTTGATTGATGGCTACTACTAAGAATATTGCAATCTCTACCATCAACCTAATAATGATTGATTCTTAAATTAAACTTATAGAAGCACTATTCCAAAATTGGCATCCCTATGGGTGTATTTAATGATTATATTACTATAAAGTCAAAGTTAGCAATTCCACTTTTTCGTTTTGTGCACTCTTAAGATAATTCTAATTAAAAAAATATAAAACTAGTTACTCAATATAGTAAAACAATTTTAATCCACTTTTTGAAACTCGTTTACTCTAATAATATAGTAAAATCATTTTAATCCTCGAAATTAGATTTGTACTTAAATCCATGCTGATATAAACAAAATGATCACAACAATAACTCTAATAAATTTCATAAAAAAATACATTTAATAACAATTGTTCTGAAAGGTGTAAAAAGTATGTAATTATAAGGTGAAAAGATTAAATGAATAAATAAATTGATTGTGTAAACTAAGGACGTGTTGATTATAGCAAGGAAAGGCTAGGAATTTTTCCTTGGTCATGATGAAACGACGTTTGAGAAAGTTTAGTGTGTCATATAGATAATACATGACGCAATGTGTCATGAACAAACTAACTTTGAGTGTGAAATGTTGTGTTGCGCCAAAGTAACTTTAAGTGTGATATGCATACTTTAGTTTAATGTGTATCATACTTAAGAAAATATTTGGTTCAATGTGTGTCACACATATTTTCTCTATGGGTAGGATACAGTGCATTCTATTGCACCCTTCTTCAAATCATGAGCAAAATGCAATGTATCACATGGAACATATATTTCATATGATGTGAAATGAAGAGTTGGTTATAGAGAGAAAAGATTGGTAGTATGCAATGTGCCGCGTGGAGAAGTTTTTCCATGGGACGCTATTGCATGGAAAAAAGATTTGAGGTGTAATGTACCACATGGAAAACAACTATGTAAGGCATGCCACAAAGGAGAAAACTTTGTGTCATGTGAAAACGTTTATTTGGTTCATGTGAAAAGTCATGAATGAAATATTTTTTAAGAGTTGCAATGTATCACAACGAAAAGAACTTTGTTACAATATATTGTTTCATGAAGGGAAAAAATTTGAATATGAAGTAGTGTAGAAAGAAATTTTTTGAAATCTTTGATGGAGGAAAATTTCCCTTGGACAAAAAAAAAGAAAATGTGTCTTTATTGCAACAAAGGAAAATTTGCATTGCATGAGAAGAAAAATATGGTGGTGAGATGAATTGAGGATAAGGTTTAAGGTGATGTGATATATCATAGAGATGGAAATTTATTGGATTTGTGATATCATAAAGAAGGGAAAATTGAGGCAATGTGGTGTTTTTCAAGTTAAAACATGTTGGGCATGAAACATCTGAAAGGAATAACTTTGTGAAGAGACAAAAATAAAATTTTGGCCAAGTTTTCTAGAAACTTTATATCTTTGAAGTGCTCTCTTGTCATAAAGATAAGGTCTTTGAGGAAATAGGAAACATTGCATGAAAAAGAAATTTGTGTCCATGTGACACATCACAAGGATCAAAACCTTTGCAACGCACCTCTCACATTCCTTCTTCATCTTCGCAAGACTAATGCCTTGGTCTACCAAAACTTGTCGATTACATGTTAAAGGGACACCTTGAAAAGTTTTCCTATTCACACACATTTCCCATACATCTCAATGATTTAATTAGCCACTAAGACATTTGTAACATACCTGACCCCTTATTTCTAGTTGAAGGAATGGGGTATAATTTTTGTTTTTTCTCTTTCCTGCAACACATGGGGATCTCAATATTATCACATGACCATCAGCTAAGCATATAGGTGCTTAGCCTGCTGAAGCCCTTCGCAAGCTGATTTCCCTTTGCTAATGGTTGGGCATCATTAAACTTATTTCCACATTAAACAACCAAAGGACGAGTGCTAAGGTCGTATCTCCCAAGCCCCTTCTTGTTCCACCACACCATTGGTCCATTTCTACGTGAATGACCAAGGGTCAAGGCTCAACCCGTAGCACTTCTATCTCGAACATGATTGATGGTTTAGAGTGTTGAAATGTGGGAACAAGAATATTCCAATTTAATTTGTCCTTGAATTAAATTGTGAATTAAAAATCGAATTTAGTCTTAACATCTACTTGGAAATAATTAATTAATTCGATTTGAGTTAAGTAGTTAGAGAAATTCAAGTTAGAAGTTTTTCTGAAGTCATGCAAGAGTTATCCCTTAAATTAAGGAGATAAGATTGAGTTATATTTGAGTTGTAATTAGTTAACTCAGTTTATTGAGTTAAGTCCAATTAAATTAGTTCCAAACTATTTGAGGAACTGATGGTGAGTTAACAGTCAGTTGATGCATGCATGCACTCAACTAATGCTACTCTAGTTAACTGAAGAAACTCATGCATGTCTATTATGAGAAAGACCCAGTTGAGATTAAAGTCAAGGATAGTGTACTATCAGTTGCATGTGTTTTCTTATAAAGAAAACTCATGCATGCAGTCAAGGAATCATTCCTTGAGGATTGTACAATTCTGAAAATGTGTGAGAGAGATCATCCACTTTGTTGAAGGTGAATCATCCACTAAGAACAACGCAAGGAATTAGGAGCTTGTAGGGCAGAGAGGAAGGCTAGAGAGAAGCTAGGATTGCCTGTGAGCATCTATGAGGATTGTACTGAAAGCTGGCTAGCTGTGAGAGCTAAGGCTTTGTATAATTCCTATGTATTTCCACCTTGTATGATAATACAGTAGAGTGGGGTTTTTAGCTAAGGCTTTCCCCAAAGTATTTTCATGTGTATTGTGCATTGATTCTTCTTCTTCTAGTTATATTGTTCATCTCAATCTTTAAGCTTCCACAAATTGATAGTAGAAGTATGTTATAGTATTCTGCTTTGATTTATATTGTATTGCTGGGTTAACCTACCATCAAAATTTCTACATGGTATCAGAGCTGGATATGTAGGAATTTCTACATGGTATCATAGCTGGATTTGTAGAAATTTCTACATGGTATCAGAGCTGTATTTGTAGAAATTTCTACATGGTATCAGAGTTGGATTTGTAGAATTTTATGCATGGTATCAGAGTTGGATTTGGAGAAATTTTCTACATGGTATTGAAGCTATGAACAATATACTGAGAAGAGAATTCAAAGTTTGAAGTTCGGGGTTGCAGGTGCAAATCAAATTCATATCATACTTCAAGGTTGGCTAATGGCATTTTATGTCTTGAGACTCGAGTATGCCTTGGAAGGTAGCTCCAATTATGTAGCATGGAAAGATAGAATGGAGGTTGTATTAGAAGACAATGGCTTGAAGGAATTCATTAATCAAGTAATCTAAAATCCAGCTTCAACTAATGCACAAGAGTTGGCTGAGTGGAAGAAGTGTGTGGCAAAGGTGAGATAGATCATCCTTGAGGGACTTTCAGACCATATTGTCTCAAGTCTCCATGGGAAGAATACTCCATTTTCAATGTGGAAGATATTGAAGGACCTCTACTAGAACAGTAGCGACCAAAGGAAATTGGCGCTCAAGGATAAGCTTCGAAGAATCAAGATGGAGAAGCACGATACTATTTCCACATATCTGAACAAGCTCACCACCTACAGAGATGAGCTTAGCAGTGTGGGAATAACTACTGTCGATGCTGATATGGTGAGCCTCGCTCTCCTTGCCCTTCCAAAGAGTTGGAATAGCTACCAGGACCCTATGAATGGAAGGGAGAAACTGTCAGATTGGGAATGACTATGGTTGGATCTTATGCAGGAGGATATCAGGAAGAGCACACAAGATGGTTCTTCGTCTAAGAATCATGATGAAGAAAATCTGGCCTTAGCAAGTAAGGAAAGGAAAGGGAAGAGGAAGGCTTCCCATTCCAAATCGAATTCTTCTCATGGAGGGAAGAAGGGTGACAAGTCCAAAGTGAGATGCTTTAATTGTCATGAGATGGGACATTATGTGACTAATTTCCCATCAAAGAAGTCCAAGAAGGGATCCTTGGAAGGTTAGGCATTAACCTCTCAGTTCAAAATGGACTTTACCCTCATCACATGCATGGTGTCATCAATGATGGGTTGTTTCTGGCATCTTGACAGTGGAGCCTCATTCCACATGACTGATGATAAAAGTTTATTCAGTGCATTGGAGAAGACCTCAAGATGTGCATAGAGATGGGTGACGATGGAAGGTATAGTGTTTCAGGAGTGGGCACAGTTGCTTTTCAGAGGGAGAATGGAGCTCCTATCACCTTGAGAGATGTGAAGTATGTGCCTGGACTGAAGAAGAACTTGGTATCGGTCACAATGTTGGAGGAAAAAGGCTACAATGTTGTATTTAGTAAAGGAAAGGCATTCCTAAGACACATATCCACGGGTTAGACCAAGAAGATAGGCATTCGGGTGAAGAATCTCTATAAACTAGAGGTAGATTATTATGCAGCATTGAGTATGAAAGCATAATTGGTGCAAACCTAAGACATTGGTGAGTTGTGGCAGAGGTAGTTGGGCCATTTGCATCATGGGGCTTTGAAGATAGGCAACAGATATCTACAGGACTTCCCAAAGATAAACTTGAGCAAGTTGACAGATGAAAAGGTTGTACCTTGGTAAAGTACACCAAGTCTTCCTTTCATGATCGAGACAGTCGAGCAGAGGCTATCTTAGAGCGAGTTCATACTGATGTGTGTGGACCATTCTTGAAAGCATCCACACTGAAGAAAAGGTATTATGTGATTTTCATTGATGACTATTCTCGTAAATGTTGGATTTATTTCATGCAGAAGAAGGACCAAACCTTCAAAACGTTTTGTGAGTTCAAAGCTTTGGTTGAGAAAGAGTCAAGGAAGAATATCAAGGCCTTGAGAAGTGACAACAATGGAGAATATGTCTCTCAAGCATTTAAGGACTTCTGTGCAGCGGAAGGAATTAAACAAGAGTTGACGGCAACTCATAACCCACAACAGAATAGGGTGGCCAAGAGGAAGAACAAAACTATTGTAGGGGCAGCAAAGGCAATGCTACATGATCAAGGCCTACCACTTCACTTGTGGGCTAAGGCATGCAACATAGTGGTCTATTTTCAGAACAGAAGCCTGCATCGCATACTTGGGATGACAACAGCAGAGGAAGCTTTCTCCAGTAAGAGACCAAATGTGGGTCACTTCAGGATCTTTAGCACATCGGTATATTGCCGTGTGACAAAGGATGCATGGAAGAAGGTTGAGCCGACAACAAATTTTGGGATACTTGTGGGGTGCGCTAATACACCTCACAACCAGTAGGTGTACTTGCCTACCAATCGGAGGATAGTAGTTCGCAGAGATCTCAAGCTTGATGAGCAGAAGGCCATGCGAACTTCCCTTGAGAGGGATCTCCAACTACAGGCTGTCGAGGAACTGTTGGTTCCTAAGGAGGAGGAGCCTCAGACTAATGCGGAGCAGCCACATGTAGAGGTTCCATGAGTGGATACATCCACTCAAGCAGAGTCTTCCAAAGATGGACATAAGCGCACAAGAGAAGCTGACAGATTGTTGAAGGATGCGAGAGAGAATGTGGGAGCATTGTCTTCTCAGTGCAAACAAAGGAGGTCACCTGAGAGGTACACTAGATACATGGCCCTTACTAGGGAATGTGTTGAGACCAAGCCATCTTCCTTTGAGGAAGCAATGCAACAACCTATTTGGTTTGATGCTATGGTGGAGAAGTATGACTCCATAGTTCGTAACGGTGTTTGGGACGTGGTTTCGAGATCGGAGAACAAGTCATTTGTGAGTTCCCGTTGGCTTTACAAGGTAAAGCAAGCTGTTGATGGTAGTGTGGAGAAGCATAAGGCAAGATTTTTTTCCCGTCGCTTTTCACAGGTCGAGAGGATCATGTTGTTACAGTATTTTTCGACAGAGGAGCAAGATGCTGACATTTTGGCAAAGGCATTGTCAAAGTGTAAATTCGAGTTCCATAGAGACAAAATCAGGGTGGTAAATAATCCCTTTCTTGTTGAGAGGGAGTGTTGAAATGTGGCAACAAGAATATTCCAATTTAATTTGTCCTTGAATTAAATTGTGAATTAAAAATCGAATTTAGTCCTAATTGCTACTTGGAAATAATTAATTAATACAATTTGAATTAATTAGCTGGAGAAATTCAAGTTAGAAGTCTTTCTGAAGTCATGCAAGAGTTATCCCTTAAATTAAGAAGATGAGATTGAGTTATATTTGAGTTATAATTAGTTAACTCAATTTACTGAGTTAAGTCTAGTTAAATTAGTTCCAAACTGCTTGAGAAACTAATGGTGAGTTAACGTTTAGTTGATGCATGCATGCACTCAACTAATGCTACTCCAGTTAACTAAAGATTCCCTCATCAGAAACTCATGCATTTCTATTATGAGAATGAACTAGTTGAGATTAAAGTCAAGGATAATGTACTATCAGTTGCATGTGTTTCCTTATAAAGAAAACTCATGCATGCAATCAAGGAATCATTCCTTGAGGATTCGATAGTTCTGACAGTGTGTGAGAGAGATCATCCACTTGGTTGAAGGTGAATCATCCACTAGGAACAGCGCAAGGAAACAAGATCTTGGAGGGTGGAGAGGAAGGTTGGGGAGAAGCCAAGATTGCCTGTGAGCATCTATGAGGATTGTACTGACAGTTGGCTAGTTGTGAGAGCTAAGGCTTTTTATAATTCCTATGTATTTCCACCATGTATGATAATACAATAGAGTGGGGTTTTTAGCTGAGGCTTTCCTCAAAGTATTTTCATGTGTATTGTGCACTGATTCTTCTTCTTCTAGTTATATTGTTAAGCTTGATCTTTAAGCTTCCGCAAATTGATAGTAGAAGTAGGTTATAGTATTCTGCTTTGATTTACATTGCATTATCAAGCTAACCTACCATCATAATTTCTACACAGAGCAGTTCCCGCGATATTGAAATGGTGTCCAAAACCTCATTACTCACCATACTTTAATGAGTGGGATACCCCTGAAAGGTAGTTTGGTCAAGTCACTTACCTCTAAATCAATGGCTCAAATCTATTATGGGGGGTATCATCACTTGTCATATTATAATGAGTGAGGTGCCCCAGAAGGCAGTTTGATAAGCCTCCCATCCCTTAATCGACGACTCAGATATATTACAAGGTACCAACCCACTCGAGACCCACATGTTGTTGAATTTGTTGATCAACTCCTCATCAGCTCCAATGGGCTTGGTTACCCACCATCTCGTTGCACCAGGCTTATGTGGATAATAGAACCCTCTATAGGTCCTCCCTCTGGAAATGAGAGGTATGTCAGGCTTTTGTGGATGACCATGCATCCATTCCTCATCATCACATTCAATCCCTTCTGGCACACTACCAAAAGCGGCCTTTACTTCCTATCAGGTTTCACTTACCAATTTTGCATGGATGGTGGGGACATATGGCCTTTTCCAATTGGTCCACCACAACTATCTCATGCCACCTCATCCAACATCCCTTGCCCTAACAGCACCCTTGTGACTCCTCCTTATTCTTCTGGGATCATATCATTGCGTTGACTTAGAAAGTGGTCAGCCCCCAAGCAATAGCGCTACAATAACTATGCGGGCCTGGCCACATACCTCACTTATATAATTATATCAGGCTTTGTCTGGTGTTTTCCATTACACCCTATTTTCATTCTTCTAGGTTATGCTTTCAATCTTATGTGGGTTGTGGGTCAACCCACTAACCATTAGATATATATTGTCGGGCATATGTCATCCTATCACGTCATCTCGATGCTTTAATATCGGCTCTCTAGTTAAATTCTAATTCACATTTGGTTATTAGATTTTGGGATTCCGATCTCCCGAAACTTCCAATGTCATTTTTTGTTAAGAGATCCATCTGGTGACAATCCCTAGTCCGTCAAGTGATAGAATTATTGGTGAGTGATTAAATTATCTTACAAGATTCAACCCATATGAGAATTTTATGCCACGTCATCATTCTCTTGACCAATCATGTGAACCCTCTAATAGGAATCTTTCCCACTTACAGATTCTACTTCTGCAAAGGATAAGGTCATCCAATATTTTTTATAAGATGATAGCTTTTCTCCTATGTGCCACAATGAATTCCTTTTTCTCCTTACCATTCCACCATGGCTAGGTCAAGGAAATTCGACACTACCTCATGTAATATCTTAGATAAATATATGTGTAATCTCCTCGAAGACAAGCTCTACCACCACATAGGCTTCCTTGAGCTAGTCTTCTTGACCGCAACTCTGTCCTAGAGGTCTGGTAGGCCTCCCTATATTCTTAATGATTTTTCCACTCTGTTAATGTCCAACTAAAGCATTCCATGGAGTTACCCCTACTAAGTTTCAATGTTAGCTAAAATGTGGGATTTCTAGCCCGTGGGCCTTCCCTATATTCAGGTAGGGAATTCCCCACATGGCTATGTAGATGCTCCTACGACTATTTCCAGCCATTGGATTGGTGCAAGCTTCCGAGAGGTTTCGACCTTGCTTACCACATTCCAATGGTTCTAGAGTCTATGTTGACTCTGCAAGAAGCTCCCTTGAGGCACTCAAGAATTTTCGGGGCATTTGGCTACTCTTAGTGACATGTAGCCCTCATGCCAGATTCCTTGTTGCAGGAATGGAGGCCATTGTAAATGCAACATTGGAGGACATTTCGGTAAAGCTATAGGGCTCAACTAGCCCTGGGAAAGATCCCCTTAAAATTTATGCACTACTTTCCTACCGACATAGTAGCTTGTAAGCAAATTTATAACTTGTAAATAATTACCAACTCTGCTAGTAGAGGGTCTTCCATGTAATTTATATATTAATACAAGGGTCTTAGAACCCACTATTTAACAAGGTCTAAATTAGGCTCCCTCAGCCTTGGCTATGGCCTGAATCATATCATCAAGTTGTTTTACTTTTGTTAATGTATCATTCTTAACATTGTTAAGAATATTAGTCAGATTCAACTCTATAGCTTAGACATTATTATCATGTGGTTCATTGCACCTCTTACACATCGGACACACTGTGTTTACCATTAACAAACCATCACACACATTTTGCTTCCAGATTAAAGCACAATGCACATACACATTCAATATGCATACATTAGTGGAATATCCCCATAAGGTGCATCACATATGCAAGCATTAATAGCACAAATACAATCCTGAAACTAAAATTATTACCAACAACAATGCAACATGATTCGTTAAAAGAGTAAACAAGCATACAAAGATACTTAGGTTTGAATTTCCAGGGAAACTAAGTCTGGGACAAGGACTCTCCATCCAACCTTAGGCAACTATAGCAGCTACCACCCCCAATCCAGATTCCAAATTCTGAGGGGGGATGCTTGCTTCCAAGACTACACACCAACTGCCAACTAAACTAGGGACTCTAGAGGACCTCCTTTCTCAATCCCACTAGTTGATTTCTACTTTCTTTTCTTTCTTAGGGAGTTTAGAGGTGCCTCATTGTTACATGTCATTTTGACACCATGGCACTTGACTTGTTTAGTATGACTTATGCACTTTTCCTAATCATTTTCCATGCATTTGTAGTTTCTATCCTTGAAACCTGCCCAAAAATGTGCTATGCCTTCCACTATAGACCATGCACATAACTCAAAGAAAAGTAAAAATAAAAATTGAATTCCAGAAGCATTTTTGGGTGAATATATACAAACTAAAAGCTTCTACAGTATATCTATTCGAGCCACACCCATCAAGTCATGGACCTAATTCCCTCTCATCAAGGAACCCTAATCTCCCAATTAGAGGATCTCATCCTTCTCTTTTGGATCTAAAACTTCTTCCTCTTGGCCTATAAATTAGCTACAAGCTAGAGGGATGAGGGGGTTCAAAAAGTGTACACTTATGCTGTTGGATTTAGATTGCAAGGTTTGTCATCTAAGGAGAGGGTTGGAGGCATTTGGGAGGAACCTCATGACATCATGACATAGGTTGTAAGTTTCTTCTTTATCCTTGAATTAATACAAATGAATAATTTTTTCCATTGTATTGCCTTACTGAAATGATGAATGATTTATGCCTCTTTTGATATTCATTAAGATGATTTCAATTTCTAATCTTCTTGATCATTAGATTAAGCTTCTTTGAATTTTTATGTTGCATATTCTTTTGATCTTCCTTATGTCTGTGATTGCAGGAATTTTTTAGCATTGAGAAGTTGCATCAGGACAGAGCAGGGATCTCCATCAAGAATTTTGCAAATAGGTAAGAGGCTTATTCTCCTACACTTATACTTATAATTCAAATGAAGTAAGCTTAGGAAAAGAGTTATTAAATTGTATGTTTGTTTCTAGTTTCTTTTAGGATCTAGGAAGATCACTCTTGTCAACAAGAGGGGTTTATCCACTTAACAAATTGGTGACCATACTGGGGAATGTTACTATTTTCTTCTCTTTCCTTGGTTTTCCTTTCCGATAATTTTTGTTTAGCTGGATCTAAGTGTTAGAAAATTTATGATCTTTTAGATCTTCTGGTTTGAATTCCTTCTTTTTTATTTTTTCGTAGACTTCCCAGATCTTCACAGTTTATTTTCATCAACAGAGCACAGATATGTAAAGTATTTTCCCCAGCAACTACACACATGCGCACTGAACTATACTACTCACCTGCGTCGTTACTAAATTTTTTTGCAAAAATAGGTTTTCTTTTAGCCAGTGTCTAAATTTTGGTTTCTGAATGTGTCATCATATTTTTTTTACTGTCAAATACATTTTCTGAACTTGTTTGCGTGCTTTGATGAAGTCTTTTTTGGAATCATTCCCTTTTACAAAATTGATTAAGATCTAGTGTGGCTTGTTTGTTTATTGGTCAAAAAGAGATAGGTTGTTCTCAAGATCACTATATTCCTATCTTTTTCTGTCAAATATACTAAATCCATTATTAATATTTCTTTTTTGTGAGGAAATTCTTTGTTTAATCGCAAATTAGGGTTTCTCATAAATTGGTGTTTTTGTGAAGAATTTCTTTGTAAAAAGGAAATAATTTCTTTTCAATTTTGAAGTATTTAATATTTAAGCTTTTGACATCATTAAGCTAAAGAATTCAGTAGGAAAATTTCATTTTTTCCAAACTCTTGATTGATTTCTATGTGTTTCAAAATTTTGAGTGATTAATGATAAAGGATATTTTGAGTTTGTTTGATCTCTTAGGAAAATTTGAAATCTTAGTTTATTTCTGCATTTGGATTGCATCAAAGTAAAATTGGTCATCTTGTTAAAAGAATTTTAGTGAAATTTTGAGTTTTGCATTTTATTTGAAGAAAATCAAGAAACTCTTACATTCCCTTAATTAGGATTTCATTGAACAATAGATTAAAAATTGCATGTTCGACTGCATTAGAATTTTGAGTCGAGCCATAATATCACAAGGTTCACTCTCATCACCTATTGAGTAAATAATTGCCTAATAACACAAAATTAATTAAAAATCAATTAGAATCTTTTATTTTCTAGGGCTCTTACCACCTACAATAGCTTAAGTTTTAGATCTTTGGAATAAACAATAAAATCTTGCGATAGGGAGATAAATCCAAGTATTTCAGTTTTGCTCTGGGAAGTTCTTCTAACACATGAGTTAAGCACAAGATCATTTAAACTTGTTGAAGTGATCATACCCACTTCATTGGCTATGATAGAGCACTATGCATGTATTACAACAGTGTCAGAAGGTACTTGGGGTCACTTGAAACTAAACCTCCAATTAACCATGTTGAGGAGCTTTCAAGGGGATTGAGATTTGTTACTCTACCCTTGCATGTACGTCCAATTTATGACTAT
The DNA here is from genome assembly GCA_000404065.3 of Pinus taeda. Taxonomy (NCBI): domain Eukaryota; kingdom Viridiplantae; phylum Streptophyta; class Pinopsida; order Pinales; family Pinaceae; genus Pinus; species Pinus taeda. The sequence continues at coordinate 22,417 of APFE031446749.1, read as the reverse complement.
CCCCCAAGGAAAATTTGTTGTAGTTGGTAACCTTAGTGCCATAATACTAGGGATATTACCCAAGGTGGTGGCAGAGGGAAGGTCCTGTTGTACCTGGAACAAACGTTGGCTAGGCTCAATTGGACTTTTTGGAGGGTAATCTTCGCTTGAGATGAAATAAGTGAAGTTACTTGCACCATATCGTCTCATTAAGCAGGTTGTCAGTGTAACTGGTTCCAATCGCTCATATCTATAAACTTTTCACTTTGATCTCTTTAACATTGGATTTCATCACCAAGTAGTGATTTCACTGTGGAAACTTAGTTTGCATGGCTTGAATCCAAAGATTTATTAGTGTGTGTTAATTTTTTTAATTTTTTTAGAGGCTTTAGGTGTGTTTTTTTTATTGTGTGAATTATTAATTTAAGAATCAATCGTGGCTGAATTACCGAGACAATCACGTAGAATGCTAGCTCAACCCCCTAGATACGCCAAGTCAGCTAGAAAAGATTAAAACTGAAAAAATCAAAATCAAAAGGATCTGAGACTACAGAACCTGAAACTTCTACTATTTTAGAATATTATACAACAAGAACTGAAGTGAATCAATGAGAAATGTCTACTATTCTAGAACTTGAAGTAACAAAATCTGAATCTGATCAGCCTCAAACAATAGAATCATACTTAGAAGTAACTGATCCAATAATTACCGAATTTATTCGAACAAAATCAGATACTGGAGAGATTTTAGACTCAAAATTGACTGAACCAGATATCAAAGAATGTGAGTCTGATGTTTATGAACCCGATTCACCTTCAGCTGCTTTAGCCCCTACTCCTACTCCAAGTTCACTGTGATTAAAACTTCTTATTACCGACAGTTTACCTCCTCATCTTATTAGCATTGAAAAAATTAACTTAGACGAAAAGGAAGAATTGCCACATACACCAGTTTCTATTGGTGATCAAGAAAATATTCTAGAACTTATCTATTCTACTTTTCAACCTAACCCTTGGTACTTTATGCCCTTGAAATTTTTAGGTCAAGGCATTCCACGATACATTACTCCTTATTCTACTCCACCAGGCTTTGATATGTCTAGAATGACTTCTAGAGATATGTCCTCAAATATTTCTATATTATTTACTTCTCTAGAATCAATTTTATATGGTGGCCCATCAGTCCCTCCTGGATATCATGCTCTTTCTAGGACTTAGTCAATAGCTACTCCTTCAATTCAACCTTCAACTCTATCAAATGGTTTCATTGATTCTACTATCCAAGGCTTGACATTTGATCAATATGTAAATATGATTTTCGGCAATGTAGGTAGTTCTCAAGTTAACCCAACATGTGGTTATTACCTTCTTTGGAGGCAACCATTATATCCTGCTCTTGGAGGACAACCTTTAGTTGGATCTTATCCTATGGTTGGAGGGAAACCCCTTGTCGTAAAATTATACAGGTTATGATCAAATATCTCATGCCGGTTTAGGTCAACTTGTCGTATCTCAACTCGTTATCAGTAATATGTATCATGGGATGAACAAAATCTAGAATCCTTTTTGTAATCATAACCCAATGCAAGTTCCTCCTCAAGTGTCAGTTGATCAACCTGTTTAACCTATTAGACAACCTATTCAACAAATGCTTGTTCAAGGTATTCCTATGCAAGTCGAACATCCTGTCAAGAGTAACCCATCAACACTTTTTCAAAAAACCACTCCAGTAGCCTGTCTATAGTACTCCACAAACTCTGGTTCAGTCTATTGTGCAAATGTCTGTTCAAAATCCAATTTTGAGTTCACCACAAACTCCCATCCCAAGAGTATCATAAGTAACGATTCCAATTACTCCTAAAGTAATGGCGCAGCCAACTACTCAGTCTATTCCTTAGGCATTTGCTTATCAAACTATTTCTAAGATTCAGTCTATACTCCAAATGGGTGTGATATAGCCCAGTATACCATATATGAAGATGTCATTTTAGGGACATGCATTTCAAGGTCAATCCCCAAAGTCAATTTTTTCAAGGCCAAGCTTTACAAGGTCAGCCTTTTCAAAGTCAATTCTTCCAAGGTCAACCTTTATAGAGTCAACCCTATCAGGGACAGTTTATCTAGGGTCAAATGGGTCAGGGTCCTCCTTTCTGGAATCGACCGTACCCTAGTCATACTTTTCAAGTACCAATCAACAACTATTTGGTATGTATCATCCTGTATATTTTGGAGGTATGCAAATTCCAACTACTCAAGCTATTCCAGGACATCTTAGGTATCCCCCTACAAGAACAGGACTCGTCCCTCAAGGTTATCAATACCCACAATAGGATCCTAACTGCCAATTACCATTTATTGCGACTTTGGATTTACTGGATCTAGCTCGGTTAACAAATGATCCCATTTTCTATCTACCATTTTGGTCAGAATTTGAAGGTAAATTGGGAGAGGACCCATCAAATCATTTCATGATTTATCATCTTTGTTGCACATCAAACTCATTAATCGATGATTCCATTAGGTTACGACTTTTCCAATGGACCTTAACCAGTTTTGTAGCCAAGTGGTATATTTCATTACCGCGAACTTCTTTCAGTACTTTCAATGCTACTGCCACTGCTCTTTTGATGCATTTTCAATTACCCATCTAATATCATAATGGTATTGAACTTTAAACTACTCTAAAATAGTCAATGTCTACCTATATTTCAAATTGTATTCATGAATGGAGATGAACACATCATTTAGTTAAAGTTTATATCCCAGATCATATTTTAGCCGAATGGTTTATAACATCGTTTTTTTCCGGTAATTACTGAATATGTTGCCTATGGTGGTGTTTTAACTGAAGAACAAGTTATCGCTCGTGCCCAATACTTAGATATTTTTTATACTCAATCTAGAATTTTGTATAAAAAAATTCCATATTTTCCTCATCCAGTTCAAATCAACCCAACTCCTACGAGATCACATGTCGATGATGGTGTGATTGGTTATATTAGCCAACATTATAAGACTAAAAAGAAAAATTCTAAAAAGACTCAGATTTTGGCCTTATCAAATTCACCCGAAGAAGATCCTTCTCCTGAAATTACTCTTGAAATAAATGTAGTAGATTCGTCTACTGGAAAGAACAAGAAATTCGAAGGTAAAAATAAAGGGAAAGAAAAACAAAGGAAAACACTTCTCCAAAGGATAAATAAAAAAATAATGAATCGCCTAACAAAGAGAAGAAACCTTGTTATCCTTGTTTAATATGTGATGATAATCATTACACCAAGGAATGCCCTCATCGCCCTGAAGTTTCTAAGTTAATTAAAGGTTCACCTACTCTCGTTGTTTTGAAGGATCCATTTCCTTCTCAAGACAGTAAGATGGTTTCCCATAACCCATCTTCTTCTTCCACATCAGTGGACATCATGATGATGTCTTCACAAGTTATGGTGGCTACGAGGTCTAAAGACTATGGATCTTAAAGTCCTACTAGAGATGGACATGATTCCAGTTCACCTAGTCATTCTACCACATCAGCTCCTCCTCTTTCTGAACCTTTAAAAATTCAAAAACTTAATCCTAATATGGTAATTTGACCGCCTCCTAAAGGTGTTCTTTGAAAGTCAAATTTTAATCCTCATGCTAAAGATACTCATAATTACAACACTGTTGAAGATATGGCTATGTCACCTTTAGCGATCCCTAGGACTATAATCTAATCATTTTTTATCTCAAAAATCATGTACCCATACTCCCACATCAACTGGCCTTCCAGATACCATTTTTTCTCAAGACTAAACAACCTTTTGGAATGGCAATTAACGAAGGAGCGTCTACATGAATTATGCATATTGCTTGTTGGGGATCTTTAGGTTCTCTAGCTATAAATCAATCTTCCACAACTTTTAAATCCTTTGATGGACGAGGTTTTCAACCTTATGGAATTCTAAACGATCTGCCTATAGAATTAGAAGGTAAAACGGTTGCAATTTAAGTTGAAGTTATTGATGCTCAACTCGATTATAGCCTGCTACTGGGTTGAAGTTGGACTTATTCCATGGTTGTTTTGGTCTCATCATTTTTTTGAATGTGCATGTTTCCTCATAAAGGAAAATTTGTGAAAGTATACCAGCTATCTTATTACACTTTGGACCCTAAATCTACTGGTAGCATTTCTTTTGCTAGAAAACCGATTATTGCATATGAGTATGTTGGTGTTGGTATTCTAAAAGACTCATCTCTTAAGGGAACATTCACGTTCCTTCCACCAAATCTTCCTCATAATGTTTCCCAGGTCAATATGATTAAATCAAGCACTTTCAAATCTTATGATCCTTGGAAAGTGCCTTCAGAGTCAAAATTAGCCTTATATGAGAGTCAGATACCTCTTAGCCCATTTGAATTGGCATATTAGGTAGTTCAATCCTTTTCCAACCCATAACCATCTGAAAATGATCAAGTGAATACGATCATAGATGATTATTCGCATTTGTCACGTTTAGAACCAATATGAATACATGATCCTTTTGATAAAGAGTTTATGACTGATAAGGCATCATGGAGGCAATGAATTTGGATGAAATACCATGGTAATATTACCATCATCGCTCATATTTCTTACCCTACCTTGAAAAAATCGAGAATGATCTTTCGTCTATGTTTTCACCTGAGATTGTGAAGGATCCCAAATGCCTGATGTCTATCCTTCATTCTGAATTTGAAAAGAATTTATGAAACATATCATAAATTCTGCTAATTAACATCTCATTGAAACCAGGAAATACTGAAAATATTCATATAGGTGCCTCTTGTTCTTTTGAAGAAATTAAAAAATATAAAGCCCTCTTCCAGAAATTTTGTGACATTTTTTCCTAGCCTTAAGAAGAAATGTCAGGAATAAATCCTAGTATTGCAGTGCATGAAATTAAGACTTATTCAGATGTCGAACCTGTTAGACAAACTTTGTGTCCGATGCATCCGCAAAATGGTGTTGCTATAAAAGATGAAGTTGAAAAACTATTAAAAGCAGGAATTATTTACCTCGTTCGTTTGACTGATTGGGTATCCAATATTATACCAATCCATAAGAAAAAAAGGAACCATTAGAGTATGTGTTGATTATAGGGACATTAACAAAGCTTGTCCAAAGGACAATTACCCAACCTCGTATATAGATCAAATTGTTGATGATTGTGTCAGAAACAAGATTTTCGCTTTCATGAATGGATTTTCTAGTTACAACCAAATAAACATATTCCTTGTTGATCATCTTAAGACTACATTCATCTGTCCATGGGGAACCTTTTCTTATCACAAACTCCCATTTGGCTTGAAGAATGTTGGCACAACTTTTCAAAGAGAAACATATTATGCATTTCATGATATCAAACATATTGTAGAGATAAGTCTTTTGGATAAATCACATTAAAGAATTATCTCTACATTATCGATCACAAAAGTCTTAGATCTAACATCAAACATATTGTCCAGCCCTGCCTAGATGACCTACCAGCTCATTCACGGAGATTGCAGGACCAACTAATGCATTTGAGAGAAATCTTCATTAGATGTAGGCACTACAATATTCATTTGAATCCACACAAATGCATTTTTTGCGTACAATCTAGTTGACTACTAAGGTTTGTTGTTTTGAAAGAAGGAATTTGTGTCAATCCTCTTAAGGTAGACGCAATCCTAAACTTGCATGCTCCTTCTAATCTTCGTCAACTCCAAAGTTTGTAGGGGAAAGCAAACATTTTACGTATATTCATACCTAACTATGCCAAACTAACCAAAGGTTTTACCCAACTTTTGAAAAAGGGAATTCCTTTCATTTGGGACAAGCTTGCTGAAAAAGATTTTGATGCATTGAAATATGTGTTGAACCATGCACCATTATTGCATCCGCCTAATTATCATTGGGATTACTTTCTATATCTAGTTGCATCATATGCCACCATTGGCATGGTATTAGTTCAGGAACATGAATCTAAAGATGAACATTTGATATATTACCTAAGTAGAAATCTCACCAAAACTAAGATCAAGTATGCACATGTGGATAAATTGGCTTTGGCAGTCGTTCAACTTGTTCAACATTTTCATCACTATATACTCTTGCGAAAAATGACATTCATTTCGGATTGCAACCCTATGATGTATACTCTTACCAAACTATTTCTAGGGGGCAAGTATTCCAAATGGATAGTCATATTACATGAATTTTATTTGGAATTTTAAAGATATAAATCAAATAAATCATTAGTTTTCTATGAATTATTATATGACTTTCCCTATACTGACACAGAAACAGTAGTAGAATATTCTCGGGAAGATGAATCTCTCTTTCTGATCAATACGTCTGATCCTTGGTATGGAGATATCATCCCATATATTCAAGCCAAAAAATTTATGCCAAGTTATCTCAAACTCATCGTCATTGCATCCGCTACAAATCCCAACAATATAACATTGTTGGTGATACTCTTTATCGTCGTGGTGTTGACTCTATATTTCGGAATTGCTTAACTCATCAAGAGGCTGAAAAAATCACTAAATGATTGTCATTATGAAGTGTGTGGTGGTCATATGTATGGGTATGCTACTGCCTAGAAGATTTTACACGCTGGATATTTTTGGCCTTCCATGTTTAAAGATTGCATAATCACAGTAAAAAAAATCGATAATTGCCAGATTTATGATCGCAAGATGCAAGCACCCCCAACTCCTGTTCACCCTATTATAACTATTGATCCTTTTTCAAAATTCAAAAGATATTTTGTCACCTATAACGATCAATTGGATGGGGGGTATGGGTATATTATCCTTGCAGTTGATTATTTTACGAAATGGGCCGAGGCAATGCCTACATACAAGGACGAAAGTGAAACTTCATCAATTTTCATTTTCAATCATGTGATTGCTTGTTTCAGTGCCCCACAGGCCATTGTTATAGACCATGGTATCCATTTTTGCATTTTTATGATGACTGAACTATCTACACATCTCGACCTGTGCCATGATATCTCTACCCCCTATTATCCACAAGAAAATGGTCAAGTCGAGCTAACAAAGTTTTAGTAAACGTGATTAAACAGATATCTGTCATTCATAAAGGAAACTATCATACCATGATTTTTTCAACCTTTTAGGCATACCGTACTACTACGAAAACATCTAGAGGTTTCACTCCCTTCCAACTTGTCTATGGCTTGGAGGCAGTTTTACCAATTGAATGTGACATTCCATCTTTGAAGCTAGCCATCGAGTTATTACCAGCTAGCTCTGCAAAGGAAGAGTGTTTTTTTCATTTAGCATGTCTAGATGAAAGTCTCTATGAGGCCGCACTAGCTAGCGAGGCTCATAAAAAAAGAGTTAAGGCTCAATTTGATCAAAATGTCAATCCTTGTTCTTATGCAGAAGGTGACCTAGTCCTGGTCTACGATCAAACACATGACAAATTAGGTGTAGGTAAATTTGAGCCTATGTGGTATGGACCTTACATTGTAAAATGTGTATTATCTAAAGGGTCCTATGGGCTGGTCGATTATGATGGTGTTTCTTTAGGAAATCCTAGAAATGGCCTTTATCTAAAGAGATATTATACATAAAATATTTCGTGAATATTTGTACATTACTTGTATTATATTTATAGGTGCATGTGTTAGTTTTAGCATTTTTACAATTCACTACTACTTCTCTTACTTATATTATTTTACACTTGATTTGCAGATGTCGACGTCCCCTCAAACTTACATTGGCTTTACTGATGGTGCTAGTCATAGTACTCGGAACCTGTCTTCAGTAGCCTGGGTCATTTATTCACCCAGTGATGAGTTAGTTTCCATTCATGGGATATCCCTTGCTCAAACAATGAAAAACATAGCAAAATATAGTGCAGTTATTGAACTATTATATGATTCCATCTCATTTGGCATTTGACGTTTGATTGGTAGGTTATATTTGAAGCTCATAGTATTACATTTGAATGGTGACTATACATTAATAAGTCCAACAATGTTAAGTATGTTTTTACGAGTCCATCTTTTGGAAAGGTGGTTTGATTACATTGAATATCAACACATTCCAAGAAATTTAAACACATTATTTGATGCATTAGCCAATCACATGTTAATTAGACATTTGCAACATTTGTAAGTAAAAACAATATCCATCCATGTGTTAAACAATATAAACTCAAATCAAAAGTAGTAGTCTCCATTAGATAAAGTTTGTAGAGAGTGTGTATACAAAAAATATGTCATCCAAGGACATAAGGCTCAGTGGCCTTTATTTTCTAAATATATCGATACAAAAATCAAAATGTAGCCCTAGAAGACTAAGGAGCTACGCATGATGATGATCATGATAGCAGACTATAGCATGAGAAACTTAGCATAATAATTGCCTAAATGGTCCTGGAAATCCAACCATATGCCTCTAGTACCGAAGAGGAAAATCATCAGTCCCAGACTCTGCGATATCTATGGTCAACCTCTCTAGGTTGTGTTCCATCTTGACCAATTCATTTGTTGCATCTGGGTTTGGTGCTACAACTACTACAGGCTGGTCACCCCGCCTATCAAAACATCGTAACCATGTTGGTCGAAGTAGGCCCACATATGCATAATAATTTCGAATAATTAACCTTGAAAGACAATATACATATAAAAATGTAAAAACATCAAAATGAGAATTTTTTACTTTGGTCACCCCACTACATCCCTGCTAGAAGTGGGATATCTGGGTCACCCCTGTAGTCCATCCCCGCATATGTGAAATCCTCGATCATGATGATCTGTAGACCTAGCCACACAAAAAACTCAAGAGTGTATTTCACCACTGGACCATTACCTCCATGGCGAGTCATAAGCGAAACCCACCTCAACATCCGTGGATCTCGAGGCCCTACCTCATCCACCAAAATATGTTATGGCATGATGGCTGTAATCCTCTCCAAAGTGAAAGAAATAAGAATGGAACAATAACCAAGATTATTTTGTTTATGAGTCTTAGATGTGGTTATTTTCCCTTTCATATTGGCAACAACTACCTCACAGCGTTTAAAAATTGTGGACTACGAACATTCCACCACGGTCTGCATCTGGGCCTTTATGGCCAAGTGAAGAGTTGCGCTACCACACATTTTAGTAATGGTGAAATTTATGGTTCTCAAGCTCATGTTCTCAATCATTTTGATATGAATCCTACCATCCTTGAGCTGTGCATTCCCACAATATTGTCATAGGTATCCAAAGGTAGTATCTCCACCTGGTCTTAGCCCATATAGAAAAATGTCAAGCCCTCTGTGGGAAATCCCAGTAAAAAAATATATACCATTGACATCAATGGACAGATGATGATCAATGATTACAAAACATTGATCCTAGACATCCGAGGTTCTCACCAACCATGTCATGAGCTCTAGCTGAGCTTTCATTCCCGAAATAATCCAATATTTATAGAGATCACAATTTCTCAGTGATTAAAAAGTTTTCGGATCATCCAAAGTTGTTGTATCTTGATTTTCATGTTCTCTCTCCCTCCATTCCATTTTGAATGGTCAAAAGTCCTGAAAATAACAATTAAAGAGAGTTTATCAAACATTTAAAACAAATTTGCAAACTTTTGGGGAGATTTTTCATGTTCTTGACAACCCTCGGTGCTTGCACAACCGATTATTAGTAGACAAAGCACAGTTTCACAATTCCTCAGGAGAGAAACCGCGCAAATTCCATTTCTCTATACACTAAAAATTACCGATGCGTGCGATCTAGATGAAGGGAAACTGTGCAAATTTGAGGGAATTTTTTTGAAATAGAAACCCCCCAAAAAATCAAATGAAAGCTTAAAACCAAAATTTAAATAAATGAAAATGAAAATATTTGATAAATATCTTACCTGGAGGAAACAACTCGTGATTTCATCCATCATTTTGCTTGAAATCAGCCTAGGAAGTTTGGTGGTAAAAATCCCTCTTTCTACTCTCAAATTGGTTAAAAAGCAAATCATATAAATAAAATTACTTTTGGAACTTTTACAAGTTTTTGGTGATTACAATATTACTTTTTATACCTTGATCATTTTAAAAGTCAAATTTTTAGTGTTTTTTACCCTAATATCGAGCAATTATGATCATTTATTGAGTTTAATGTGCAAAATAGGTTACAACATAAAAATGGATCATTTGACTGTGAGCATACTTTTATCAATTTTTTGGGCTCTTGAAAATTACGAAAAAGTGAAACCCTAGAGTCTTCTTTTAAGCCCTTTTCAGACTCTCAAAACATGAAAAGATTGCCGAGTGCTTGATTGTTAAAACTCGCAAAAGTAAATGAATAACCGATCATTTAGCATAAGTTTACCCCTTTTATGAACTGAACCAGACTATTTATGAAAAAAGTATACGTTGACTAATTATGGTCAATAGATTTCTCTCCTGCATTATTTTATCCTTTTTCAGGCTTGATGGACTAAATTTATGAAATAGAACATTGTGGAGTTTACTTATGTTTTTCCCCTAACTCCCTAAAACTGAAAAACACTGAGCCTTACTATCTCTGGGCTCGTTAAAATTTTATGGTAAAAGAGTTGAATGAGTTTTCTTTTTTGTGTCCATTTCAAACTCTTTAAACATGAAAATGACATAAATTTACCCATTTACTAGACTCGTAAAAAATTAAACTGTATAGGACTCATTAAACATGATGAGACTGAACCACTCCTTCTTAGGGTTTGTTAAAAATACTTCGAAGGACTCATCCGAAGGATAAGATTACAAGACAAGCATATGTTATCCTCCTCAAGCTTTTGAGAAAATAAAGAGGTACCTGTCAGTAATGGTGGGGGGAAATTGGGAAAAGGTATTCATTTTATCTTCATTATAAAGGCAGTATGTCTCTCTTGAACATGGCACTATGTTACACTTATGTCTAGGTTGGGAAATTCATTTGTTTTGAGTATTATCGTTAAGTCAAATGCTGGCAAGTCAATTTTTGTGTCACTGTGTGTTCAAGAGAAGTTAAACCTCAGTTCATGTTCCTTTGCAAATTTTAGACTTTAGTCACGTCGTCCATCCCTTAGTCATTCCTTGCAACTATTCTTCAAAAATTGAAATTGTGTTTCGTGACGTAGGTCCTCCTGCAAGGGGTCACTTCCTATCGTCTTCATCTCATTATCTAGTAATTTTATCTAGAAACCTTCAATACCTTGAGGCTTGCATTCCATAATGGAAGGTTTATCGCCTTCAACAACACGTTCTCATCATTGGCCTTCAATCGAACGATTCTATGAGTGTTCGACTTCATATCATCTTTTCACACTCTATAGATTGTTATGAGAGTACCTTGAGAACCATTGTCATTATCGATGGTTTCTCTCGCACTTGCTAATGGTTCACATCATTGACCAATAATCAAGTGGTTTCTACCATGTTTGACTTTGAGACATTAACTAGCATGGCTAGATTCGTACTGTGGATCGAGAGATGGAGATCAAGACCCTGGATCTAGTTTCATCAATCTATGCTGCGAGTAATTATACATTCATGATTTTGTAGAAAAATTCATGGTTGACGATTGCACCCATACTGTATACTATTGATATGAGTTTTGAGTTTTTTCGTACTTGTTCATTGAGTTAGTTTTACTCTGAGTATGGGAATGCCTACTTCAGTGATGATTATATATTGCATTGTAATCCTTGAATGTTTCTTGCAGGTTTCTGACCATTGCCTCCGATCCAATATTTGGTATCATAAAGCACTTCAATCTTTAAAAATTACTTTTCAGACTTCACACTTTAAGGGTAAATCTATTACATGCCATTTTTCCACCATGACACTTGTATGTTAAAATGGATCTCTCACCATCCATAAACATGTACCATTACACTCCCTTAAATGTCAAACAATAAAAAAACCTTGAAGAAGATGTGAATTTTGGGTTAAATGGATTTATAACTTGTTTAGTATGACTTGCGCTCTTTTCCTAGTCAGCTTTGTGCATTTGCGGTTTCTATCCTTGTAAATTTCGTAGAACTATGCTCTGTCTTCCACTATAGACCATGTACATAACTCAAATAAAAGTAAAAATAAAAATTAAATTCCAAAATAATTGTTGGGCGAATATATCCCAATTGAAAGCTTCTAGGTCATATCTATTTGATCCATACCCCTCAGATCATGGAGCTAATTCCCTCCCATCAAGGAACCCTAATCCCTCAATTTGAGGATCTCATCCTTCTCTTTTGGATCTGAAACTTCTTCCTCTTGGCCTATAAATTGGCTACAGGCTAGAGGGATGAGGGCATTTAGAAAAGATACACTTATGCTATTGGATTTAGATTGGAAGGCTTACCATCTAAGGAGAGGGTTGGAGGAATGTGGGAGGAACCTCATGACATAAAGGCAAAGGTTGTAAGGCTCTTATTTATCCTTGAATTAATACAAATGAATCATTTTTTCCATTGTACTGTCTTACTAAAATGATGAATGATTTATGCCTCTTTTTATATTCATTAATATGATTTCAATTTCTAATCTCCTTGATCATTAGATTAAGCTTGTTTGAATTTTTATGTTGCATATGCATGTTGTCTAGGTAAATTGTCTCTGCGGACAAAGACGATCATCTAGCCCAATGAGTAGGTCTAACAACTAAAGTGACAATCTACCAGACACTTTCCTAATTTATAATTGAAAAGAGAGACGAAGAAGATGGCCTACCTCATTCTGATGCTATCTCGATCTCATTTGTTGAAAACCTTGAATCACTTGTGTCACGTGCTCATTCCTACTGCTCATGACATTTATGCACCTACACAAGATATCAGGACATAACAAGGCATGCAAATACAAATAGCATATTCAAAATCATCCTACTTAACTGATCAAGTAATGTTAAGCTAAATGATACATGAGCATACACATTAGGGAAAATGAACCAGCAGTTGCATATTAATAGAAAATAAAGGGAAGCATACAACCAAGCCCTGATGTTGATAGGATCTCCTTAAATGAATATCCAAGTCCAATCTAAGCTCTCTAAGCCAAATGAGTCGCATATAGGCACAATAGTAGCATAAGGGTGCAAATAGGCATAGACCAACCATTTGGGAATGGGAGAGGATGAATATATAGGCTGGGAAAGGGAGTTAGAATCTCTCCAAAAATGTAGTAGGCCCTTATTTCAAGGAGGTAGCTCATAGGGATAAGACCAAGAGGACAATTTGGAAGAATTCAACCTCATCTATGTTGAACAATGTCCAGCTCACCTCTCTGGAAGCTTCTAGATCACGAAGCTTCCCATCCTCTTTGGGAAAATGGCCTTTTTGGGGTCATTAAGGGTATACAAGTGAACAGAGCAATGCCATCATGGGTCGAGTATAATGTAATAAGTGACCACCACATTTTTTAGTCTCATAAGAGTGATGATTCTCAAATTAGGGTTTAAGAGTTATTTCTTTCAGGGGAAGCTCAAGGCATTTTCCAATCAATGTCTTAGGGAGGATCTAAGATGCATATATGAATGAGTACATTGCATTATGGTCATGTTTCAGGCACTTTGGGGTATGTCATGAGGAAGTTTAGGAGGTGTGACAAAATATTATGCAACAGATTCCCCCTAAAGCATGAAGGAAGAATGAGGAGTGATGGTTGAGATGCTTTACGAGCTTTTTCAAGGACAAGGATAAACATTGTGAGGATACCTACAAATAAAGGACGCATATACATATACATATATGATATCAAAACATGAATCCATGGTATGGACGCAGCCATCTGGATAATAGGGACTATATGAAAGGATCCATGGGATGGGCACAACCATCCAAATAAAAAGGATCATCATAAATGTAAAGTCCCACGGTATGATAACAGCCATCCGTATAGCAGAAACATGTGTATAATCTTGAATAACACATAAGTCCATGTAGCCTGAGTCATATCAAATAAGACTCAAGGTCTTCTGCTCCATCCCAACCCAATCAAAGTACAAATTATAGCACGTGAATGAATGTGTTGAATTTGAACATGCTATAAAACCACTTGATTACCGACCAATGATGTGGACCGTTAACAAAAAGGAGATAAACCACCAGTAATGACAATGGTTCTCAAGGTACGATAGTGCAATCCGTGAATGCGAAAATGAAGCTGAAGTTGAACACTTGTGGCATCATCTAATCAAAGGTCAATAGTGAAAACCTGCTGTCGGATGCGAAGAACTTGCCATTAAGGCATGCAAGCTCTAAGATAGTGAAAGGGAGTTCATGAGTTGAAGTTGACAGGAAGTGACCCATTGAAGAAGGGTCATAATGATGCCCTCATCATCGACACAAAACAAGGAATAAAGTGGAATGAGATGAGTAGGATCCAAGACTGTAGTAAAGAGTTAGACAATGTATAGGTAGTAAACTACATATAGGACTTCTCTTGAACATATTGGCGACACGACTCTGGAGTGTAGCAACATTTGACTCAACATAGGACCAAGGGTCATAATGATGAAATAGAACAGTCAGATGAGAGGTAAAATGGATTACCCAAACCCGAAAGGGCAAGTGACTAAGTGAAGATATCCCAAACTCGACACAAGAAATAGAAGAGTGTCATGTTTAAGAGTGACATGCTGCCTATACAAGAGATGTTTCACTTTCATTTTTTTCCCACTATTTCTAGCAAGTACCTCTTTAATTTTGCACAATATTGAACAAGATACCATATGCTTGTTTTCTAAGTTCACCCTTCATATGAATCCATCCTAGTAAGTTTTACGAGTCCTAGGAAAGATAAACTCAGGCTCGTCATGGTGACAAGTCTTTCATTGTTTAATTTTTACGAGTCTGATGGAAGAATTACTCAGTATCTTTTTCATATTTAAAGAGTTTGAAAAAGAGACGAAAAAGAAAACTCCATAATGTCCCTTTTCATAATTTGTCCCTTGAACCTGAAAAGGTAGAAAACAATATTCGAGAGAACCTCTTGACCATATCAACCAAGGTGTACCTTTTTCATAAGGTCTATGACTATGCTAGGTACAGCCATATGGTAAAATGTATTGTAATCTGGAAAGGCATATAAGATGAAAGGTGATATCCTGCCAGTCAACTATAATCAAAAGAAGTGACTAAACTACTTGGAGGGGGTGTCGTAGGAATGTAAGAAATTCCCTTTTTCTCTATGGGAATAGGAGAAATACACTCATGCACCTCGAGAATAGGAGGATTCCCCTCTAGTTCATTCAAAACTCAAGAAACCAAAAGAACCTAAGCATTATGAGGTTCACTTTCCATTGGAAAGGTACAGTTAACTTAAGGTGGAGTCATGTCTACCATTTTCTCAACTGATGGTTGATCGAGAATGGACTCACGAGACTCACTTTCAGAGAGAGAGGGGTTGATCAAAGATGAATTTTGATCAATCACTTGATCAACTAGTTAAGGATTAGGGGAAAGCTTTCTATACCCAGACAGAAGACAAGGTTGAGAAATTGTAAGGTTTTACAACTCTTTGGAAGCTTCATCCATGTTGGGACAGGGTCATTTTTGGGGTTAAAAGCCCAAGTTTTGAGGCAAAAAACCCAAGTTTTTGTATATAAAAGTGTAAAGTCTCTGCATTTTTTGGTCGTGGAGTGCGAAGATGTAAAGTGTCATAAAGGGTTACTTCCCTTCTTTTATGTAATTAATGTCAGCTTTAGGAGATCGACCCATGTACGCGAACCATGGGATTGTATAAAAAGGAAAGTCTCAGAAGAGTCTAAGGTAGTTCAGATTAGATTTGGTAATGGATGTTGATATAATGGGTTAGTAAGAGCTAAGGACAAAGAGTCTTAGTGTAGGAAAGAGGCCCTACAGCTGTGTGCGTAGAGGGTTAGGGTAGAAGTCCACAACTAAGTTCGTGGATTCCTGCAGCTATGTGCGTAGGATAGTTAGATTTTGTAAAGAAGATCTGAAGCATCAATAAAAGAGGACTATTCTGGAATTATATGTGTTTGATCTATTTACTTTTGTTATAAATGCATGCAATTATGTTATGAAGAATATTGGGATTATGATTTAATGCTATATTAATGCGTGAATCTATATGTTTCACTTTGTTATATGAATGCAAGTAATACTATCTGTTTACGTGAAGAATATCTTAATGCATGTTGAAGTTATCAAATACTTAAGTCGATCACATAAATAAAGAGGTAAGAATAATTACAGAAGCGTGTAAGTAGATAAATCACATGTTTAGGGTCCATGAAGGATGATTACAGACCTTCGCAAAGGTCTCAAAGATGAATAAGAGAAGTATATCGATAAGCCCTAAAATCCTTATCGATCTACGTGAAGGAAAATATAGGGTATAAAACAACTTCACTACCATCTGTGGGTGTGGAAACTTGGTTCCTACATTCCCCCATACTGCTTCGAGTGAGACTTTAGTTCGTCCTCCACGGATTGATGCCGAAAGTGCCAGTAGAGTAGGGATTTGCTTGGCTAATTAACGTTGAACCTAGGTCAGGGCCCACTAAACCAATAAAGAATAGTGGTTGGACAGATATCTATACACAGATATGCATGAAATCTTCTTATGTTCCTTCCTGGTTGAATTATATGAGTGGATCTCTAAATCGGCAAACGACCAAGGAAGGTGGAGGCTTGACAGTCCAATAGTTTGGACCCCAAAGTTAGTGCAGAAACTAGAAGCCTCTAAAGATAAGATCGCACACGTTGTCGAGAACTGGCTCAATCATATCATAGGAGGATTCGTGAATGAGTTCACGATTGATACGTCAGTCAGTTACAATGAAGGAGAGTGTCGCTTCTTCAAGGGACTATGAGGTAAGTATTTAAGGTCTTTAAATATTTGGATTAAGATGCTCTTGTGTGAAAAATGGGTTATGCAGCTACCTAGATGTTCAGAGCTAGGTGAATGCAAAGATCTTCAAGGATAGAGGGAAAACAGGCCCTAAATATAGCCCATTGATTGGACCTCCTCTGAGTGACGATGAGGAAGCAACACAGACTTCTTTTCGGAGCGTTGTTCAAATAATAAGACAAGGGTTTATGTGAATACCCATCCACCCACACCACCTCCATCTACACCTCTACCACATATACCTTTGCCCACGCCACCACCACCTCTGCCACCATTCAATATGGTGAATGCAGTAGAGTTACATGTTTTCAATGGTTCAAGAATAGAGGACCCAGACCAGTTTTGGTTCATCACGAAGGTCGTATGGGAGGCTCAGGGTATAACAAGTGATCACATGAAGAAAGAAACATTGGTCATTGCTTTATAGGAATGCGCACTGGCATGGTACATTAAATACTCCACTCATAACCAGATGGGTTCATTAGCAGATATTCAGACCGCGTTGAATAAGGGGTTTAGTAGGCCTAAGTCTGAAGCTCAATCAATTGTGGGATTCAAGGAGATCATGATGAAGCCTAACGAGACACCCTGGGATTTGGATCATAGATTGAAGTGCACGATCCATGAAGCTAACATGAATCTTACAGATGGGCAGCAGCGCAAATGGTTTGTGGCTTCACTCTTGCCTCATCTAAGGGTTTCTTTATCGCAACAAAAGATTGGGACCTAGGTGGAAGCCCTAGAGATTGCATGAGACGCCGATGTAGGATGCTAATTGGGGAGTTCATTAGATTCATGCACAGTTGTAGAACCTTTTCCTAGAGTTTCAAATTCTGAAGAAGGATAGAGTAGTTCATCCAAAGGTGCGTGAAGAAGTTTGGTGCCTGAAATACAAAAGCCAAGGGCATGATAAAGATCATTGCCCCATCTTCATGAATTATGTTGCAGCAGGAGATTCAATGCCTCTGAGGCTAGAAGCTCAAGCAGGGCCAATTATAGGGCCCACGTTATGGTGTGCTATCTTTCAGGTGGCTGGAAAACATGTGACCAACAATTGTCACCTACTGTAGAAATTTGTACAAACACCGCAACAGCTCTTCTACAACTTCTGTCAATTGGTGGGTCATGATGACTGTAACTATCATAGCTATGATATAATGATGGATAGAACACCTGCATATAGAGTGCAAGTAGAAACGCAGCCTCCAGATCAAGGCGTTGGGAGATCATGAGGAGGATTTCAGGGGCACGAGTGAGATTGAGGTGGAGGAGGACCTGGTAGAGGTCAAGGACAAGTGATTTGCTACAACTATGGGGGACCAAGACAATACGCACGAGAATGCATGAACCCGACGCGCCTTTCATGCAGATATTGCACTCAGTTTGACCATGCAATAGAAGGTTGCCCTGTATTATTAGATAAGATATGCAAAAAAGGGGCACAACCTCAACAACCTACCCAGAATCTATAGATGATGAGGGTTGAACCCCGCAAAGAGGATCCTAACATGAACATCATGTTGCAAAGTGGAATGATGACTGTCGAAGACAAGGGGAAGAAGCCTGAATAAGGTGAATGGGTCTGCAAAGATCCAGAAAAGGAGGTTGGATTTGATTTGGAGCATGTGAAGGAGACTTTCATGGAAGTAAAGAAAAGCTTCGCTAAGGCTTCTACCTCATGAAGTCAAGATAAGCAATTTAAAGAAATAGACCCATCCACGCTTACCACATTCTTGGAGACCTGTATGAAGCTGATTCGAGATAGCAAGGTCGTCAAGGGATTACAGGAGTTGATTAATAAATGCGCTAGTAATACTCTTGACGGCCCGCGCATGGTCAGGAAGATTGGTAAGCACAAGGAAAGAATAGGGTGGGAGATGAGACTCACCATGCAGATAAGAGAATATGAAATGGACCAAGTTATTCTAGATCTAGGGTCTGATGTAAATGTTTTTCCTAAACAAACACGGGAGAGAATGGGGAGACCTATGCTACAGTGGTCTCCTATTCAATTGAGGATGGAAAATCAGCAAAATATTATCACCATGAAGACTACAGGGAGTGATAATTGATATCGAAGGCACGAGCATGTTGGCTGGTTTAGTGATAGAGATTGTGGATGACGGAAATCGCTATCCTGCACTCTTTGGGATTGATTAGGCTATCGACATGAACGGGGTGATTAATTTGAAGAAGCAAACGATTTCATTTGAAAGAAAATCTCTTCAGGTAGTAGTATCTTTGGACCTTGTAGAAGGATCGCGCTACACTGAACCAGTCCGCGATTATGAAATTGATGATGATTTGGACCAGATTTATAAGATAATGGCATGAGATCAAGATTGGGTGAATCCTACAGCTGATAGACATATTGCATTGGACTGTGAGAGCTCCTGTACATCAGATTTAGATGAGGAATTGGAACACTAGCAGAATAGATTACACGAAGTATCTACACTACGATGTAACATGATGACCAAATCGTTGCGCTGCGTATCATCACAGGTAAGAATTCTTCCTTACTATGATGATTTAATTGACTTCGATAAATATATGGATGCATTTGAAAGGGAAGTGCCAAAGAAGCATCTCTTCCAATCCTTGGACTTGGCGCTGCATGCTACGCCTGCAAGATGGTGGGGTACGCATAAAGAAAACTTTGATGGATGGTGCAAATATAGAAGAATGATGAGGGTATGGTTTGGTCACCCAAAGGTACGGTTGACAGAGAAATACCATGTAAGCAGTGATCTGTGTGATCACTTAGCCAAATGGACCGATGCTTATAGAGAAAAACTGCAACCGAAGTGGGTGCATTTGTTTTGTCACACGTTGGATGTAATTCCTATGAGTTGGTACATGGAGACAAAGCTTTGCCATGGCACGAATGAGTGGGATATTTTGAGACAGGGATTCTTGATGACATTTAGCTTTGAATATGGATATGAGTGCATTGATGAAGTGCTACAGGACGTCAAAGCAGCAATCTTCAGAATACTACAGGATCCCTTGGATTGGATTCAACTGGATTAGACCACCTATCTATGCCATGCGCTGGTGTGCTACAATGTGATTGCTAAAGAGGAAGATGAGGATCCAAGAAAAATTAATATCCTGAAAACATAAGGACACCATGAAGTTGAGGGGTCGCAGATAGAGAACCCAGATATCATCCCCCACTAAAAATAAGACAAGTGAACATCGGGACAAAAGCAGAGCCGAAGTTTGCATAGATAGGGAACTACTAGGATGATGCTATGATGGATAAGGTCGTTGAGTTGCTCCGTGAATACCAGGACTTGTTCCCTACGAAGTTCTTGGACTTAAAAGGGATAATAGGGGACCTAGGAGTTATGAAAATTACATTGAAACCAGACGCAAAGCTGATCAAGCAAAGGCCTTACTGCCTCAATCTGAAGTATAAAGAAAGGGTATGCTTAGACTTGGATAAAATGCTGGCAGCAGGTATTATTGAGTCAATGGAAGAATCAGATTAGGTAATCCCAATAGTATTTCAAGAAAATAAATAGAAGGCTGAAATAGGGATATGTGTAGATCTCAGGAAGTTGAATGACACTTGCGTACATGATCCTTTTCTGACTTCATTCACCGATGAAGTGTTGGAAAATGTAGGGGGACAGGAAGCATATTTGTTCACTGATGGGTTCTCGAGGTCCCATCATATCAAGCTCACGTGAGAGGATAGAAGTAAGATGACCTTCACAACTGAGTGGTGATGCTTTCAGTATAATGTAATGCCTTTTGGACTGAAGAACGCATTGGCGATCTTTTCACATGTAGTCATCATGGCATTGAATGACTTCATTCACAAGTTTCTGGAAGTATACTATGATGATTGGACGGTGTTTGGGCTGGTGAAACCCCGTGTAGCCAACCTATGCTTGATGTTGGATACATGTCAAAGGTATCATATCACGCTCAATTTGAAGAAATGTCTGTTCTGTGTTCATTTTGGAATCTTGTTGGGACATGTGGTGTGTAGACAAGGATTAATGGTGGACCTAGCTAAGATAGCACTTATAATTAATTTGGAGGTTCCATGAAGTGTGAAACAGTTGCGCGCAACATTGGGGCATACGGGATACTATAGAAAGTTCATCAAGAGTTATGCCTAGATTACCGCACTGGTGTTGTCTGGTCGCATGGTCCTGAGGAGCTGGATCGGTTCTTTAGTCATCTCAATAACCAGTCCGCCGCCATTAAATTCACGATGGAAAAAGAAGACAATGGTTGTCTTCCGTCCTTGGATGTTCTTATCTCTAAGAATGTGGATGGTTCCTTTTCTCATCGGGTGTTTAGAAAGAAGACGCATACTGAGCAATACCTGCATGCTTCATCCCATCATTTCCCCGCTCAGAAGTTAGGGGTTCTAAGCACGCTTGCCACCCGTGCTGTCAGAATTTCTAATGGAGAAAACTTGGAAATGGAGAAGGCTCATATCCTAGATGTCTTCGTGAAGAATGGTTACAGTAGACACCTGGGTCAAAAAGCCTTCCTCAAGGCCAAGAAGGAGCCTTCAATCTGGAGAGATCCTAAAGATCGTGTCATGGGTGTTAACCTGCCTTACATCCAAGGGACCACTGATAAGATTGCAAGGATTTTGAGGAAGTACGATGTGCCCGCAACTTAGACCTCTCAATACTATCTGTGGCTCCCTCAGGTCTGTAAAAGATCCTATTGACCCTAAAGACATGAAGGGCGTCTATGTCATTCCTTGTTCCTGTGGGACACCATATATTGGTGAGACGGGTCGCTCTATTAATCAAAGGATTAGTGAGCATTCGGCTGACTTAAGGCATGGTAGGACCAAGTCCTCAGCCCTGGCTGAACATGCCGGGAAAACTATGCATCATGTCTGTATCGAAGATGCTCAAGTCATTGCTAAAGTTGTGCAGTTTCACCACCGCAAATTTAGAGAGGCCCTTGAGATTGAGAAAAGGCCAAGTAATCTTAATAGGGATGATGGCTGGAAGATTAGTAGTTGCTAGGTCCCAGCCCTGTCTTCCTAGCCTCCTCAGTCCCTTTCATTAGGTTTTAGGGTTCCCTCCCCTTAAGAGTTGTTTTCGGTGGTTGGTCCTGTTTCCCGTGATTTATTTTAATTTTTTTTTTTTAGCCTTCATAACGAGGGTAGTTTTAATATTTGTTTAGTTTTTAAACTGAATTTATTTGTTCCCCTTTAATCCTAGCATCCCTATAGTATTAGTATTGTTTAATCCTATTATTTTCGTTTTATGAGTTATTAATAAGATATTCAATAATTAATTTCGAGCCAATAAATATATTAACCTTATTTCAATTATATTTATGTCTTAAAGATTAATATTATAATAATAATATTCATGAAATGGTTTAATGAATTATATTTTTGTTTTCTTGATTTCAATTATATATGTATATTATTTAATTACGACTAAACATGTAGAATTGATATAATAATTAAAAAGTATTATTAAATAAAGCATATCCAATATTATTTTCTCATAACATATCATTATAACGTGACCCTTTTATCTTAAACAAACCTAGTATTATTTTACTTTAATTATGTTATTTGAA
>APFE031446741.1:0-10838 GCA_000404065.3 Pinus taeda | reverse complement strand
CTGGCGACCTTATTTATTGGGGCGACGTTTCCAAATCCGCATAGATCATCACTCAAAGACAAGGGGTGTCAGAAACTCTCTCCCAAATTCTACAGACCATATCAAGTAATTCAGCGCATTGGAGAAGTGGCCTACAAGTTGGCTTTGCCACCTACTGCAAAAATCCATCTAGTTTTTCATGTCTCATGCCTCAAGAAATTGATTGGGAACAAATGCAGAATTCAGACTAGTCTACCGGAATTGGACGAAGAAGGGTCCATGTGGCTTAAACCAGAACAGGTCCTCGACACACGAGTCAAGCAACTGTGTGGCCGCATGATTAAGGAAGTCCTAGTCAAATGGAAAGACACCTCTCTAGAAGATGCAACTTGGGAGCCAGCCACTATCTCTGCACAGTTTCCGCAGCATTCGCTTGAGGACAAGGCTAGTCTTAAGGGGGGAGGGCACTGTTAGTCCACCCCTAACCCCCTTATCTATGTATGGGACCAACGTCGATAGTCAAGAAGTTCCAATAAAGTTCCATATTAATAATTGTAGTGGGTTATCCGCAATAATAACGGAACACAGTTAGTTTGGCAAATGGGTGTCAGTATTGGATAATGGTATTAGTAATTACCACGGTATGGCCCGTGATTGCATGTATGAGTCATTATAAGGTAAGAAAATCCCTTGCGAGGAGCATCGTGTCTTATTTTGTAAATCGAGGCTCTGCTTCTATTGGAGGTTTCCCTCGAAGAGGCAATGTGTGAACATTACTCTCTGAATAATAAAATCATTGCTATTTTGTGTTCTGGGTATCTTTTCTTCACATATTCTGTGTTCTGGGTATCTTTTCTTCGCATATTCTATATTTGGGTATCATTTGCAGGTTAAGAGCATAACACAATCAAAACTTCAACTAGAGCCTAATTAGAACTAAAAGCTAACACTGGCATGTGCTTGGGAAAAGTGGAGGTTTATATAGCATGGATGGAAGGGAGATGGTTCCTCTTCTCATGGGAGCAGATCTTATCTCTTGAGGTAGTTCCATCCTAATAGGGGAAAGGAGCCCAAACTGACCTCCTTTACTCCATCGTGCCTAACCATTTACCATACTTTCATTACGAAGCTTCTAGAGATGGAAGCTTTGGCTCCTTATTTAAAAAACTTTCCAAAAGAGGATCGACACGACTGGAACAAGGCTCAATCGCTTTGGTTGGCGTTAGGGAAAGTTGTAATCCCTACATATCAACGCAAGGAGGACATGAGTCATTAGCATCGGTCTTGTAAACTGGGAAAAACAAAAGATTTTTGGGAAATGATGCAAAAAGGAATTGTTCTGCTCATGAAGAGGGACACAATGAGAGTTTCTTCATGAAGGGAAATCATGTAGGGTTCACTATAGAGGTCCTCCAGGATCATGGAATGGGGAGTACAGGGATAGTGAAAAAATGCTATGTAACACTTCCCATATCAACAAGGTAAATCTTCTAGTGAATATTGTGAAATTTGTTGTTCTCATGGTCATTCACCGTGGTTATTCCCCATATTGCAAAAATATTTAGTGTTCCTCATTCTATGTATTGTGAGTTCTATAGATCTCCTACACATAGTACTAATCAGTGCAGAGCATTGGATGCTCAAGTTGATCGACTAGATCTCTCTACCTTCTAAATGAATGAAACTACTTGTGGAAGGGGAGGTGCAGGATATAGAGGAGGAAGGACCAATGGGAGAGGGACAGTAAGCTTCCATAATTGTGATGAATATGGACAGGTATCTAGGGATTGTCCACTACTAAAAATATCATGGTGTTCCCAGTATTGTGTCAATTCCCGAGCAACAAAGGATTGTTATAAAGTAATTCCCGATGGGAGGAGTGAAATTGATAGAGAGGGGCTAATCTAATTAATTTATAGCCACAAAAACAAAAAAAAATTCTAGCATTTGATCATTAATTTTGTTACCTGGGGAGGCATTCAGACTAGTGCTAATAAGGGCACTTTTGAACAACCTGTCATTAGGAAAGTTGAGCCCCCATGAGCCAAGTTTAATCACATTCAACAGAGGGGTTAATTTAAAGATGTCATTGATATTTTCATGGGACTAGTTCCCTCTTCTTACAAACTTTATTCCTTGACAAGTGATTATGTTTTAGTCCCCATTTTTCTCAAGAACCCTCACAGTCTATTGCAATGTGGTTTCAGTTGTTCCTCAATATTTTGAATGATGAGAAACTCTCTAATCAATTGCAAAAGAAATTGAAGGGCATAGTGACAAATGAAGAGTTATTTGAATGACCTAAGGCTTTGCAAACCTACCAAAACACCATAGTCAAAGGGTTAGGCATAATAAAAGGAGAACTAGGAAAGTTTTCAAGATATATGCTCAAATTCCAGGTTGTCATATTGAGGACACCATGTTGGATCTTGGATCTAATGTTAATATTTTGCCTAAGAAAACCTAGGAAGCACTAGGACAGCATATGTTAGTATTTTCTCCAATTCAATTACGAATGGAAAATCAGTATTTCATTTTTCCTATTGGTCAATCAGAAGATGTAGAAGTGAATGTTGCAGGTGTGAAAACATATGCATACTTTGAGTTTATTAACATTATTAGGGATAAGGATCCATATCCTATTTTATTAGGAGTTGATTAGGATTTTGAAAATTATAATGTTATTGATTTGAAGAGAGACCATGACCTTTGAATTTTATGGAGTTAGGTTTATTCAGCCCTTGGATGCTTATCGAGGTCCTAGATTAACATAACCTATTGATGATGTTGAAGATCCTAATAGCCTTGATCATTTGTATCAAGTGAAGGTGGAAAAAATGGAAGATTAAATAAACCCTACAACTGATGGATTTATTAGATGGCAAAGTATCCAAAACACAAAAGAAGGTTTTGATGTTGTGTTAGAATAATGGCAGTAAGAAGATCATGAACTATATTTCTGAAGAGGTGTAATTGTCAGATCTACTCAATGGATTGGAACAAAGGTAAGAAACTGCCCCATTTTTTATGATCTTGTTCATGTAGACATTTTTGTAAGAGATATTGAACTTATTGTTACACATGAGAAAATATTTTCTTTAATGGTTGTTACATCGCAAGCTACTCCTACCCAGTGGTGATATACCCATCTCAACAATATTTTATCTTGTGAGATAGTCAAGTCATATCTTCTATGTAGATTTGTTGAACCAAAGAAAGAATAAAATCTAATTCCTTTATATCAAGGTCATGCAAGTCTTGAAAATCATGTCCACACTTATGTCACAACCTAGAAAAAGAGCAAGTTACTTGTTGAATTATGGATGCGTCAATTTATTCACACTCTAGGAACTATCCCCAAGGCTTCGTTTTCCACAAAGGAAATGGAAAGACAAACCTAAGACTAGGATGAGCTAGTTTTCTAGTTCTATATTGATTTCAACTTTTCTTATGAAGATTCATGAATCACAAAAGTTCTGAAAGCAATTAAGGGAGTTCTATTTCCTATTGGAAAGCCCATTTTAGAATCCTTTGAAAATATAAGTTGTGGTACTCTAGTTGATTCTAGTTTTCAAATGGTTGTCATTATGGGAAGGTTGATAAAGAGCCAGATGATGATGATTTGGAGGGACTGAGACATTTGTCTTTTAAAGAATCTGAAGAAGAATGTAGTGTTAAAGATGACCCCCCTCAAGATTCTCCTCATTTACAACCCTTCAAGTTGTAGAAATTTAATATTGGTTTCGATGAGAAACCTAAATTATTATCCACATGAGATTATTGAGATAAGAAAACAACTAAAGAGATATTTGACCTGCTCAAGGAATATGAAGACTCATTTTCCACATCTATTTCGGAACTAAAAGGCATCAAAGGAGATTTAGGTGAAACGAAGATAGTTTTAAAACCAGATGCACAGCCAGTGAAACATCACCCATATCAGTTGAACCTCAGAATTAAAGATAAGGGTAAGAGAGATATTTATAAACTACTAGCAGCACGGCTTATTTTTCATGTAGATGAGGCTAATTGGAGAAGTCTTATAGTTATCCAAGACAAGAATTATTATGATGATACCAGAGTTTGTGTATATTATTGCAATTTCAATAATTCATGTGTTCATGACCCCTTCCCTACTCCCTTTAGTGATGAGTTCTTGGACAATGTTGTGGGATAGGAGGCCTATTATTTTATAGATGGATTTTCAGGCTGTCATCGACTTAGGATTGTAGAAGAAGATAAAAAGAAGACCACTTTTACTATAAAATGGGGATTCTATACATACCATGTAATGTCATTTGGACTCAAGAATGCACCTGCAATTCTCTAAGAGATTGTCATTGTAGCTTTTAGATAATACACAAATAAGTTACTATAATTATAAATGAATGATTGGACTATCTACAGTCTATTGAAGAAACATGCAAGTTTTCTCAAGGTAATGTTTCACCGATGTAGGTAGTTGTAGATTTCCCTTAACTTAAAGAATTGCATTCTTTGTGTGCCATTTGGAAATTTTTTGGGACATATTGTCTATAAAGCTAGTGTATCATTTGATCTAACTAAATTTGTTGTAAATCTTAACATTTCACCTCCAACGAGCATTAAGCAAATTAGATCTACTTTGGAATATATAGACTATTACTGCATATTTATACACAACTATGCTTCTATCATTGCTCCACTTGAGAAACTTCTGAAGAAACCCAAACCTTTTTTTACGGAATCCTTAGTGTGATGTTGCATTTGAAAGACTAAAAGAGAAACTAGAAAATTCTCCTATACTAGTTTAGCTTGACTAGAGTGTTGAAAATAGCAACAAGAAATGTTAAAAATAGAATCCAAAAATTCCAATTTAATTCATCCTTGAATTAAATTTAGAATTAAATTGTAATTATTTTCTCATAGCAACTTGTAAGTAGTTAATTAAGTTTAATTAACTTGATTAGGTTAGGAATTTCAAGTTGTAGGTTTTAACCCCGTACAGAAATTACCTGCATACGAATTCTAAATCACAAAAAATAAACAATGCGAGAGCATAACACATAAAAATACATATGCACAGAGATTTTCCCCTGGATCCCAAAACCGAGACTACCAGCTTGATTTTTCATTATGTTCCTTTCAATGTTACAATACATATTTATACATGCCGAAGCATCCCATACCATGGACCGAAAAAGCATCGCGTCCAAAACCATGGATCGAAAACCATCGCATCCGAAAAACATGTGCGAAAATCATGCACAAAACCATAGGTGGGTCCGCCCAACCTAACATAGGGTCCAAAACCAAAATTTTCTGGGGCGCTGCCCCGGACCCCATAAAGTGGGGTTACGGGGACCCCTCAAACTCCTGTTAACTATGTGGAAAGAATATAACACAACCCAACATATTTCTCCTCACATTCAGCTTCATAAGATAGGCCCCCTCAATCAATACATGTGGATCAAAATTTTTTATTCTAGCACCAACAAGATCTTTCTTGCAATTTTTTATTTTTTCCCTATCAACTCTACCTCCTATAAGGAAAACAACCTGGATAAGGATTGCCCCTTCAACACTTTAGAACAAGATATCCATAATATTCGAAGTAAAGGTGATATCCATTTTCTTGGCGACTTCAATACTAGAATCGTTAATAACCAAGCTATTCTTGTAAGCAATAGCTCTAACCCCAACCCCCTACGGCTCAATGAAGATTGTGACCTAGATAATAGATTCAAATGATACTCTGAAGACACCACTGAGAACCTATTTGGTACTGACCTTATCAAACTTTCTATAGTAAATCTCCATATCCTCAACTGTATAGTAAATCTTAACATCCTAAATGACCACGAGCCTGACTCTGTCCACAGACTCTTATCTCTCACCCTCAAGCTTGACATACACACCAACCAAGTGAAAAATAATGGTGAAAGTGAAAAGCCCACTCATTTTAACAAGAGTAAAAATAACCTTTTCTTACAAGATTTAAAAAGGAACCATGGTTACCTAACATATAATTATAACATTGATCTCACCTACCATGATTTCACTACAACCCTTTCTACCACCATTAATAAATTTTCTATCGAGGTATTGCATAAAAAGAACAATAGAACTTTCAACCCCTGGTATGATAATGAATATAAAATTGCTTGAATATCGATAATAGATACTCCTAATGAAACTGCAAAGCTTGAGAAAATAAGTACATAAAAATCTCTTATAAAAAAGAAGAAACAATCATGTATTAATAAGAGGCAAGAGCATCTTCTCCACCTTTCTAACATTGATCTTAGAAAGTTTAGGAGGAATATAATTGTTCGTAAAAAAATAAAATATGATCCCCTTGAAGAATTGGGATAATTATATTAAGAATCTCTATGACTCTTTAGACACCATGGAAATCTTTATAAATACTCCTATAGAGGAGGATATTTTCTCTTTGGAAGATGTGGAGTTCAAGATTAAGAAATTTGCCAATGGGAAAGCAAGGGATATTAATGGATACCAAGCAAAAATTTTCAAAATGGGAAGGTATATCCTCATTCCTCATATTCACAAACTTCTCATTCTCGATGTAAAACACAACTTCCCTAAGCCTTGGACACAAATCTTGATTTTGCCTATCTTTAAAAGTGGGAATAAAAACATTCCATATAACTATCAAATCATTATGATTAGCCACATATTAGCCAAAATTTATGGGCTCATTCTGGAAAAAAAGATTAACATATGGCTTGAAAACCATGACAAAAGGGATAAAGGTCAATCTGACTTTAGAAGACATCACTCAACTATTGACCATCTTGTCACCCTTAGGATCTTTATCTAGGAATGTCACAATAGTAATTTCTATTTATTTTGTTGTTTTGTTTACTTTAGGAAAGATTTTCACACGATGCCTTGAGATAATCTATGGCAAAGAATCAAAGAGATAATGGGCCCTCTTGAGTTGAGGGTTATTGTGATTCATCTTTATGAGAGTGTTTTCAACAAGCTTAAGACCATTGATGAATGAGTCTAAAGAAATTAAATGCAATATCGACGGTCAGTAAGGTTGTCCCTTATCCCCTACACTTTTTTGCATTTACATAGATAAGATTGAAGCCTATCAGGAAACTGCAGGATGTGTTGGAACCAAGCTCGCCGGTTGTTGAGTCCCAAACCTGCACTTCCCTATATACCCTTCCAGCCTTCTTTTTCCATTTACTTCATCCACCCAGCTGTCAAATCATTGCATATTAGGCTAAAAAGAGCTTATGAAATGGTTTCCTAACTATGTTTCTGACTGTTGTTTGGTTTAGATTTTT
This sequence comes from Pinus taeda, assembly GCA_000404065.3. Taxonomy (NCBI): domain Eukaryota; kingdom Viridiplantae; phylum Streptophyta; class Pinopsida; order Pinales; family Pinaceae; genus Pinus; species Pinus taeda. The sequence continues at coordinate 3,558 of APFE031446741.1, read as the reverse complement.
TTGTTCAAACAGCTGCGGAAACTTGTCATTTTCCGCAGCCAGTCCGAGTTTCTGCAGCCATTTTGTCAAAAGCTATGCTACAGGTGTCCAATGGAGAAACCAGCCACATGGGTAGGATGCAGGTGACGTGTACATGGAGTGTGTCCTCTCAGATCAACCAAATTGCTCATAAACAGTCATGGTCAACGACGGTCAAAGGAAGGGCCAAATAAGGAATTTTGTGGTGGCATGACTCTATTTTGGCACACGTGAAGGATTGCATGGCACGATCCTTCATTTCTGGAGGTATTCGCACAACTGTCGACTAGCCTGTGAACCGAATCAAGCAGCCACCACTCCATGGATTCAACTGCTGTAATGACCCTCACGCTAAATCTCAGGCCGTGGAGATTTACGTGTCTCTTGGCAGCACAAAATCTAGGAACTAATTATTAGCCTTTGCACTTATAAATAACGTGTTGATATACGCTGGATAGTCAGTCTTTAAGTTGTAATTTTGACTGTTGTTTCAGCCCACTATGCTGTACTTTCCTTTGCTTTATTTCTGCAATTCAATATATGAGAAGACAACATTCCTGAATCCAATTTGTGATTAAGTAGTTGGCTGGCTGAGGTGATAGAGGACGTCTGTACAACAAAGCTTTGTATAGTTTCTTACTTGCTTTTGTTTACTGTTTTTGTAGTCATTACTTGTATATATTTTATGCTGTTATAATGTTCATCACTGTCCATATTTCATGTTTTCTCCATAATTGTTAAGCTGGTTAGTGTTTCTTTTACAGGTCATTGTAGGTAGCCCGAGAAAATTTACATATTTTTGATAGCTACTAACATGAGATCATCTTGTCCTTTCTGCTGATTTTCATTCATTAAGTTTTAATTCCAGCATTGTCATTTCTTTCAAGTTTTGTTTTGCTTAATTACTTTTCTGCCATTTAGACCATCATATTACTTACCTGTCTATGATTTCTCTTTCTATAGCCAAGCACTCAATTAGTAAGGAATCAGAATATTACTTGAAGTAGTGTGATCTAGTTTTCCTTTCCTGCAAGTTAGAGATTGAATTACTTATGTCATTTTCAAGAGTTGAAATATGAATGAGTAGTTAAATCTTAGTTTCCTTTTTACGCAATTTAATTTCCTGCAATTTATATATCATTGTACTCAGCTTGTTCATGATTACTTCCTATAGCCGGACTGAGTTGAAAGGTGAAGGGTCAGAGTATGGGTTGAAGTAGTGTGATTTAGATTGCTTTGCTTTCAGTCTTTGAGTTGGTTTAAGTTCAGATTTTATTTTATTTTTTACACAGCAGTAAGGATACTGGGCCATTGTCACTAGTTCATTGTTTTGATGCATTTACTTGTTTTTGGAGAATTGATTTCATTACAGTCAGTTTGGAAACTTTCTTTTTGAGAATTTTTAAGTTTTTCATTCTAATCTAGTTTGGCTGCCAGAACACCTTATTTACTTATTTGGTGGGGGGCCGGTCGAGCATTCTGAAGTTCCAGAAAGTCATTGTAGAAATTACCATTACCATTCACACTTCATTTTCAATTTCGCCATCTTGCACTAGGGAATCCACAGAAGATAAACCCCAAAAACAAACTAAAAACTCAAAAACGACAAAAGAAAAAGGAAAAGGTTATCTTGCACATACAGTGCACTTCACTTCATCAGTTTACGACTCCCAGATTGACATTTTAAATAGCAATTTAGGACATACTAAATTGACCAAACATTTTGGCGTCGTTGCGAGGGAAGTGAAACTAGGTAGCCAATTTCTTAAAAAAAAATATAAATAAAAAAATTTCAAGGAAGGAAAATTGATAACCTCTCAGAGTATGCTCTCCTCTTGCACGTAATGTGACCCAGAGGATCAGAAAAGAGAAAGTTATTGGTTTAATAGTTTCTTGAGTATGCTCTCTTCTTGCACCTAGAGTGACCTGGAAGATCAGAAAGAGAATTATTAGCCGACTTGAAGAGAAAAACAAAAAAATGACATGCATAGAGCAAGAGACTCTAGGGGACGGTTTTTAGCTAGAGCCAAGAGTTCGATTTTTACAACTCCATCTCCTTAAAGGAATAGACAAGAGACACCTCCATCATCTCGAACTCATACTCCTAACCTTAGGATTCCTGGAGTTCAAGAGGCAGTAGTTGAATTAGGAGACTCTCCCACACCATCCATCAAATCTGAATTAGGAAAATATCCTTTCTTTCCTTCTATAGGGAGACACATTGTAATTGAAGAAGTAGAATCACCTGAGGAAGAAGAGGGAGAAATTCCTCCTCGTTCGCCATTAGTAGAGGAACCAGAGGACTCTGAAATCTCTGAGGAAGTTATCATGACAGAGGAGGTAGTTAACGGATTTGGTAGAGGTAGAGGTAGAGGAGGGGGAGGAGGAAACAATGGAGGAGGTAGAGGTAACAATGGGGAAACAGATGGAGATAACTCATTCGGATTTCCTGATAGTCGATTGAGGCATTCTCGAGCAACAATGAAAAATATTTCACCATCTGTCCTCCCAAACTTTCATGGGTTAAGAAATGAGGATCCTAAAACATTTCTATTTGAGTTTGAGGTCGTGTGTCGAACTTATGATTATCTGGAAGACTCTCAAAAACTAAAACTGTTTCCTTCAACATTGAAAGGAGCTGCTTTGAAATGGTTCATGGGATTACTCACCCAATCCATTAGGACTTGGAATGATATGAAACAAACATTTTTGGATAGATACCTGGACTATTGCATGCCCACCAATCATAAATACGAGGTATTCAAAATGGTACAAAAAGAGGATGAAAACTTGGAGGTTCTACTTGAAAGATTTTAGTATAACCTCAAAATAGCAAAAATGAGTAACCTTGATGAAGAAACCTTAAAAGCCATTCTATTAAAAGCCATTAGAGATGAATGGATAGATATTTTGAACATGATGGGAAAATGAGATATATCTCAACTTCCACTTCATGATATAGCAGAGCTATGTGTACATCTCTCAAGGGGAAAATCAAAAACTGGGAAAGGACCTAGATATCCTTCTCTCATTAGAGTAAACAAATCTGCAACTGGATCAGTAAGCAGGGCTGAGATTGACAATATGCTTGACGAATTCAAAACCGATATCTTAGGGAGTCTGAGTGAGCAACTAGACACTCTTAAGATACACAATAAGCAGAAAGCAGAAGCTGAAGCTTTGGCCATCTTTTGCCCAAAATGTAGAAAGAAACATGCTCTAATGGAATGTCCCTTGGATGCAAAAGTTGTAGAAACATGTGTGATTTGTTCAGAGAATCATGAGACCAAGGATTGTCCTTCAATTCCTAGGCTCAAATCTGTCTTTCAAGAAGATCCAAATACAATTGAGTCTCTCTGTTTTGTTGCAAGGAGACCCTCGCAGGGGCAACAAAACCAAGGGTTTAACAACTCTATGAACTTTCAAACCCCACCAAATTGGAATCCTTGGCAACAACCTTGGCCCCAACAACACAATCCATTTCAATCATGGGTACAAGGTATGCAAAATCCTTATGGGAGATTTGCTCAATTTTATCAA
>APFE031446737.1:0-12100 GCA_000404065.3 Pinus taeda | reverse complement strand
AAACAAAATTGAAAGCTAAGCATGGCATGCATGAATTCAAACTTTATCACTTCTTTTGTTTAATTAGCAGTAATAGAATAAGAGATGGAACACATAAACACACTTACAATGACAATTAGGAAACACACCATCAGCACAATAATCCACAAGAATCCACAATGATGTCTGCAAAACCCTGGCCTTCCTTTTCCTCAAATTGCAGAGATACAAGTAAAATATACAATAAAGCTTCTCCCTCAAGAGTCCAACCATGAAAATGAGTAAGAGAAGGCATAATATAGAAGATCTAACTCCTTTCCCCACCTCTAGGGGTCGAGCTCAGCTTCCTAGGAGCTGTTTTAACTAATTCCAAACTAAGCACTAGATAATAGGCAATCAAAACAACTTGCCTCTAAAACTTAGGAAACCTATCCATGCATTAAATATTTACCATTTACATCAAGGAAACTTCTAGAAGTGTTCAAGGAGAGTAAAGTAAAAGTATCTAAGTGCCATGAAAATTACACAAAAATCCATCATTTACATGCCTCAAAAGTCAACCAAGGTGAAAACAGTGTTTTGCTGGCCGAACTGGTCAAAACAGGCAAATTTCCCTGAGTGGTTGCGCCCCTGACTTTGACTGGTCGTGCGCATTGGCAGCTCTGTTTGAGGGCCTTCCCGGTGTCCAAATCAGGTGCAAGATAGCTCATTGGAAAGGTCTGTGAGTCTACTTTCTAACCCCACTGGAATTTCTGAATTAATATATGTTGGAAGTATGTAGGCTCCTGAATATGATATGGATATGGAAAAATATGAGGATGAATGTATTCCCTCCCCCAACTGATGGTATTGACAATTTTATGAAATGAGGAAGATAAATGTTTTTCCAAGAATTACCATTCTAGATTTTTATGGAATTCTATGGTCAAAAGTTAGAAAATGACGTACATTTACTTACCCTTTGGAATGGATGAATTGTATGTGTAGTGGCTGAAAAATTCTGATCATATTCTTCTTCAAGTGGCTGAACAAGAGGAGTCATGAATAGAGAGATAAGATGACTTTTTATTACTTCTACTAAAACTTGTTAAATCTGCTCCAAAATGTTGAAAATAATAGTCTTCATGTCTTCAAAACTTATTGGCACAATTCCTACTATATGAAAAGATGTTTTGATGTCGAACATAGTAGGAAATTTTTGGCTTAGTGGCCATTAATGGATGCCACTAGTCAACACGAGAACTCTCACCATTGATGACAATGAGAGTCAAGATGCCCAAACACATCTTACTAGGTACGAATGAATTTGTCGATGTCGAGTCACCTAGAAGATCTGATGAACAAGGGACATTAATATATTCCCATTGTTTGTTAGCATGAGGACTTGCCATTAAGGCATGCAAGTCTCAAGGTGTTTTTACAAAGAACTTAGACTCAAAGGACTATGGACTCAATAATTTACATTAAAGCATGGCTTATTTGCGAAATGAAAATGACAGGAAATGGAAGATGAAAATGGAAGATGGCAATGGAGAGTAGAAATGGCAATGGGAAATAAGCATATGAATGAGCCTTTTGCTTTTATTTGTGGGTTATGAATGGACAAAAAGAAATGGAAAGTGGATGTGAATGTAAATGGAAAATATGAAGTGAAATGAGGTGAATGGTTTATTATGAGGTATGGATGTGATGGAGACAATAGTATCTGAAAGTTTTTCAAGTGTTTGGATCTAATTTTGCATCAACATATTTCCTCTTTGTTTCTGATCATCCTCTTATGAAACAATTGGTCTCTTAGAGAGACACCATTCTCTTGTAGTCATTTGTCCTTCCTCCTGGAACTTGCAAAAAAACTAATACTTCTTTTGCAATGGAATGTAAGATTATCAAAGGAGAGAGGTGATCAATCTCTCTAGTTATGATATTTACACACAAAACTAAGAATATGTATTAATGAAACAAGTCTTTAAAGGAAAAATCAAAAGAATTTATACCTGCTTTGGAATTGGTGCCCCAAGTTGAATGTTGCTTCTTTTCAACGATTTATTTCATTATTTACCATTTAAAACTCTAATGATATATTTCTCATTGTATAGATCTTGTTGAGATCTTTCCAATGGTACTTAAATTATCAAAATCTGATTTCGTATGAAAACGTTAGGCTGATTTGAACAATGAGGTCTTTTCAGTCTGCAGACTTGGACTTCAGCTGCAGAGTGTGCACAGTTTCTTTAGCTAAAAATATTGAATACAAAGTTAGCCATTCATCTTTCATCATCAGTCCAAAATTAATCAAAACTTTCAGAAAAGTGAGCAAACAACTTATTCATTTTATTGATTCAATTTTTTTTTTTTTTTCTTGACATGCAGCAACTTAGTGTGGTGACTTAGTGATACCACACAACTTGACTTCCCTTTGACCGGGGTCTTTTTCATCGAATTGAATCAAATTAATAGGAGACCATCCATATACTGACATTCCCCCAGCTACCCATGTGGCTAGTTTTGATTAATGACAACTGCAACCTAGAGTTTAACAAAAACAACTGCGAAAAGTTGAACCAGCTGCAGAAAGTTGAATCAGCTTCGGAAAGCTGATTCAATAGCGGAAAGTGGCTGAAACAGTCAACCATCAGTTTTGAATTTCAGCACACAATCCTCCAAGTTTTGTATGATTAGCAGCAAGATCATTGTGTTCCAAGGCATAGTTCTCAAGGCCACTGATTAAAGAAATTCTAGAAATTGGATTCAGCCATATGCTAATTATTGTTTTACTCAGATTACTTAAAACCAAAACATATAACCCACCCTCGCTGTAAGCGTAGGTTGATAAATAGTTATGAGCTTGATCGACGCTTTTCATGGGATTACATGTTGACAGAGATCGTTGTATTGCAGAATTTTTGGCTAAAATATGGTCAAACTGCCAAGCACATCATAATAAAGTTGAACACGTACACATAACTTGTTAATGGAGACAAAATCCATGAGTATCATCACCTGTGCCGATATTTTAGCAAGTAAAATGTCGAGTCATAGGAATAGATGTTAGATGGGTGCTTGGAGAAGTGCCGTATTTGATCATCATACTATCAAACAGGAAGTAGCAGAACAAGCGCAGATGGGTGGCAACAACTTCACGAGTTTTAATGACAGAGAGTCATGTTTCTTCAAACAACTACAACGAGCTGTGTTCAAACTCCTTGTTCATTTAATGAAAATCTTTTTTTCCTCACATATTCAGTGATACGGTGGATGACCTGGAAGCTATGGAAATTGGATCTGAGTGGATTTCTCACGGAAATCGAAATATGACTGCAACTGTTAAAAAAACACCGTTTTTTCATACGCGGTAGGTAAAAATGCGCTCCAAAGAAATGAAATTTTCTCTCAAACTGCCATGAATCTCCTAAAACAGTTTCTGGGTTATCTAATTGACCTTGCTGGCGAAAAAACCCATGTTTTCGTTTTTCCATATTCGTCTATGTCTGGCCAAATCGTGCTTGTGAAGTTTGACATTTTTCCCTGTTTACGTTTTTTCTGAGTTGTTGCATTCGGCTTGTAAAATTTCGAATCAGAGGTAGAAAAACTGTTTTTAGTTGTAATTACAGTGTACGACCCAGTGAATTTTAGTGATATAGCCTCCATGGATTGGGCAGGTTGTGCCAATTCCTATGCCGCTCATATTTTAGCGAGTAAAGCCCCGAGCATCCTACGAGAACAAAAATTGTTGAAGGAAAACTATAAATCCTTGGTTTCTTCAGCATAGACCTTATTTTTTTTATGATAGTGATTCAACCAGTCATCCCAAGGTATTTTCAAGGAAATGGAGTTTAAAATCAGATTTTGAATACAAGTAGAATGTCCTTGGTATATTCTTTATGGAAGACATTGTTACTCTGAAGTCTCTGATGGTTCAAAGACAAGAATTATTAACAAAGGAAGAGGCGATGTGGCACTTAAATCTAGATCGCTAAAGCTTACAACAATACAAGATATTTTCACAAGTTTGCTACGTATTGAATGAATCTGAACACAATCTGGAAAGTTTTCAATCAGGAGGGTATTTCAGTCAAGTTTTTCAAAGAAACGTGAAGGCTGGAAGAATTCATTGTATTTGTAACAGTTTTTTTTTTTTTAAGAACCAATTAGATGCTTTATTTAGGAGATTCTCAGGCTTATCCAGTGAAGCCTAGGAAACAAAGGATGAGCTTAAGTCCATTTTGGAAGGCAACAAAGGCTTCAAGGTAAATGAATTGAAATCAGGACTTTGACTGAGGTCTTAGGTTCGTTTTTTATTGATCTGAGCCCGGTGAGTAGGATAGGATCCATGTCGGGACAATTCTGGAGATGCCCATCTGGTCGATTTCTCCATTGGACACCTGTAACCTACTAAACCTTGAAATCAGCTGCGGAATTCTCAACTAGCTGCGGAATCAGGCCACATTCCACAACTAAGTTGAAAAACCTTATTAAAACATGATACAATGTTTTGAGGACCACTACAAGCCATAACCAGTCAATTTTGGACAATATGAACCTATCAAAGCAGTTTGGTTTCATTTTTTTTTTTTGAATCAATTTGAAATGATGAAGTTTATTTTGTCCCCCACCTTTTTTTTAACATAACAATTCTTTTTTTGATCCTCCAGATCTCACAAAGTGCAAGAGGAGAGCATATTCAATAATTATTAATTTTTTTTTACATAACAATCAATTTTCTGATCCTCCAGATCACACAAAGTGCAGGAGGAGAGCATACTCAAGCATTATTAATTTTTTTAGATGTAAGAAATAAGGTCTCCTAATTACATTTCCCTGGCAACGACGCCAAAATGTCTAGTCAATTTAACGTCTTAAATTGCTCTACATAAATTATCAATTCGGGTATCATAAACTGATGAAGTGTGGTACACCATGTGCTTAGTTAACCTTTTTCTTACTTCGTTGTTTTATAGATTTTATTTTGTTTTGGGGTTTTGTTCTTGTTGATCTCCTAAAGTATCTAATGAAAATGGAAATCCTATTCTAAGGTCTTAAGAATACTTTTAAAGGTCAAGTATGGATGTAGATTTCAAGACAAGATCTATGTCCCTAATGGTATCTTCCAAAACTTAGCACTTCAAAAGATCTTAAAATATGTTATTGATGGAATTAGTACTTAAACAAAAGTGTAAGTATGCAGCTACTTTAATCAAGCAAAAGATGAAATACTGATCATGAAATCATTATCCCTACCGTTGTCTAAATACAAGAGAAATGAATTAAGCTACTGCACTCAAAGAAATCCAAAAATTGCAAGTAAAGTAAAGCTACAATCAAATTACATCAACTCATATTCTGACCCGTCGCCATTAGTCTCGCTATGGCTTTCGGAGGTAATCATAAACAAGTTGAGCAATCTGATATCTATTTGCAGAAAAGTAAACTTAAAATCAAATTACATCAACTCATATTCTGACTCCTCGCCATTAGTCTCGCTATGGCTTTTGGATGTAATCGTAAACAACTTGAGCAATCTGATATCTATTTGTAGAAAAGTAAAACTAATATCAAATTACACACTCATATTTCAATCCCTCACCATTAGTCTCACTATGGCTTTTGGAGGTAACCGTCAATGAAATGAGCAATCCAATATCTAATTGCAGAAAAGTAAACTAAAATCAAATCACAACATTCATATTTCGATCCCTCGCCATTAGTCTCGCTATGGCTTTCGGAGGTAACCACCAATGACATGAATGAGTTGATTTCTAAACTAACTTAACAAAGAAAATGAACAAGACTGAAATCAAAGCATAAAAGAAATTGAAAAGCTAAAAAACCAAGGTCAGCAGAGAGGCAAATCTCATGTCACTATTTGATGCAAAAACATGTAAAGAAAAACTAATCTACAATCAACCGGTTGAATACACTTACATGAATTAAAATTGCATGATGGAAAATCTAAACTATCAAACTTGAAAGCAATCAAATGACATAATGAAATCAAATCAAAATTACAAAATGAAATCTATTCTACCTTACATTCTAATGTGTTCCATAACATCTACTTCATATCTACTTTCATGTTGAGAACATCAAAGCTTTATTCAAATTCTTCAAAATTACAAAGTACAACAAAGCTCTCTAAAGCTTTCCAAAAGCCATCAAGGAAGAACTACAAACTCCAAGCTAAAGAACTAAAAGCCAAGCCAAGCTAGCTAATGAAGGAGAAAGATCTCATATTTATACAAAAAGATGAGAAGCCATCTCATTAATGAGAGTTCATGAATCTCTCCCTCTACCTCTAGAGTCCTAATCAAAATAGGAACTGATAAAACACATGTCTTCTTAGAGTTACAATACAATTAGGATATGTGACACATATCCTCATGCTCCCATGATTCTTTCCACTCAAATTCAAATTTGTCCTTAGAGTGCCACATAAGGGTCTTCTAGAAGCCTCCTTTCAACTTTCACATGCAACTCATCCAATCCAAAGGGTAAGTGAAGGTACATCATTTTCTAACGTTTGACCGTAGAATTCCATAAAAACTAGAATGATAATTGTTGAAAAAACATTTCTCTTCCTCATTTCATAAAATTGTCAATACCATCAGTTGGGGGGGGAATACATTCATCTTCATATTTTTCCATGTCCATATCATATTTAAGAGCCCACATACTTCCGACGTATATTAATTATTACATTTTTATTATGAGCATACAATGGCTTTTGAAAAAGTGCTTAAAGGATAAATTGGATACAAAAAAATCATGGTTGTCACACAAGAACCAACCATCATGTAGTCCAATAAAGATATACTTTCGACAATAATCAAAATATCATTATGCAAAGTTCAAGATCAAAATAGAATGCAACAAAAAAGAAAAGAAAAGGTTGTAACACAAGAACCAACCATGCTGCAATTTAAGTAAAACACTTTGCAAAAATATGAAGTTATCAAATGATATTATGCAAAGTTAAGCCAAAGCTCAAAGATCAAAAGAGTTAATGTAATATATATTGCATGAGGATATGCAATAGCTTCAGTTGGGGGGTATGTTGAGTCTTGAAAATGTCATTCATTTCCATTACACTTTCACTATTATGTCTATTAATGACCTCCATTTCACTACTATGTCACCACATTCATTCCACTTTCATTATCATTGGGCCACATTTATGTTTTTCCAACCTTTATTAATTCTAAGTTTTTCAAGTGAATTTGCAGTTAAAAATTAGAAAATAATGTGCATATGCTTATACTTAACAAATGGGTTGAGATTGTTGACATGTGTAGGTTGAAAGGAGGCTTCTAGAAGACCCTTATGTGGCACTCTGAGGACAAATTCGAATTTGAGTGGAAAGAATCATGAGATCATGAGGATATGTGTCACATCTCCTAATTGTATTGTAACTCTAAGAAGACATGTGTCTTATCAATTCCTATTTTGATTAGGACTCTAGAGGTAGAGGGAGAGATTCATGGACTCTCATTAATGAGATGACTTTTCATATTTTTGTATAAATAGGAGATCTTTCTCCTTCATTAGCTAGCTTGGCTTGGCTTTTAGTTCTTTAGCTTGAAGTTTATAGTTCTTCTTTGATGGCTTTTGAAAGATTTGGAGAGCTTTGTTGTACTTTGTGATTTTGAAGAATTTGAATAAAGCTTTGATATTCTCAACATGGAAGGAGTTGTGAAGTAGATGTCATGGAGCACATTAGAATGTAAGGTAGAGTAGATTTCATTTTGTAATTTTGCTTTGATTTCATTATGTCATTTGATTGCTTTCAAGTTTGATAGATTAGATTTTCTATTCATGTTTTAATTAATGTAAGTGTGTTCAACCGGTTGATTGTAGATTAGTTTTTCTTTACATGTTTTTGCATCAAATAGTGACATGAGATTTGCCTCTCTGCTGACCTTGTTTTTTTAGCTTTTCAATTTCAGTTATGCTTTGATTTTAGTCTTGTTCATTTGATTTGTTAAGTTAGTTTAGAAATAAATTAATTCATGTCATTGACGGTTACCTCCGAAGGCCATAGTGAGACTAACTAGCGAGGGATCAAAATATCAATGTTGTAATTTGATTTTAGTTTACTTTTCTGCAATTAGATATTGGATTGCTCATTTCATTGATGGTTACCTCCGAATGCCATAGCGAGACTAATGGTGAGGGATTGAAATATGAGTGTGTAATTTGATATTAGTTTTACTTTTCTGCAAATAGATATTAGATTGCTCAAGTTGTTTATGATTACCTCCGAAAGCCATAGCGAAACTAATGGCGAGGGGTTAGAATATGAGTTGATGTAATTTGATTTTAAGTTTACTTTTCTGCAAATAGATATCAGATTGATCAACTTGTTTATAATTACCTCTGAAAGCCATAGCGAGACTAATGGCGAGGGGTCAGAATATTAGTTGATGTAATTTGATTGTAGCTTTACTTTACTTGCAATTTTTGGATTTCTTTGAGTGCAGTAGCTTAATTCATTTCTCTTGTATTTAGACAAGAATAAGGATAGTGATTTCATGATCAGTATTTCATCTTTTGCTTGATTAAAGTAGCTGCATACTTACACTTTTGTTTAAGTACTAACTCTATCAATAACATGTTTTAAGATCTTTTGAAGTGCTAAGTTTTGGAAGTTACCACTAGGGACATAGACCTTGCCTTGAAATCTACATCCATACTTGACCTTTAAAATTATTCTTAAAACCTTAGAATATGATTTCCATTTGCATTAGATACTTTAGGAGATCAACAAGAACAAAACCCCAAAACAAAATAAAATCTATAAAACAATGAAGTAAGAAAAATGGTAACTAAGTACATATGGCGCACCACACTTCATCAGTTTACGATACCCGGATTGATAATTTATGTAGAGCAATTTAAGACGTTAAATTGACTAGACATTTTTGGCGACGTTAATCATATGCACATTATTTTAATTTAGTCAATTTAGTGTCTTAAAAATGTCACTCAAGCCTCAAGGTGTTTTTACAAAGAACTTAGACTCAAAGGACTATGGACTCAATAATCTGATTTGAAGCAAAGCTTATTTGCGGAATGAAAATGACAGGAAATGGAAGATGAAAATGGAAGATGGCAATGGAGAGTAGAAATAGCAATGGGAAATAAGCATGTGAATGAACCTCTTGCTTTTATTTGTGGATTATGAATGGACAAAAAGAGATAGAAAGTGTATGTGAATGTAAATGGAAAGTATGAAGTAAAATGAGATGAGTGGTTTATTATGAAGTATGGATGTGATGGAGACAATAGTATCTGAAAGTTTTTCAAGTGTTTGGATTTGATTTAACATCAACATATTTCCTCTTTGTTGTTGATCATCCTCTTATGAAATAAACTAGTCTCTTAGAGAGACACCATTCTCTTGCATTCATTTGTCCTTCCTCCTGGAACCTGCAAAAAACTAATACTTATTCTGCAATGGAATGTAAGGTTATGAAAGGAGAGAGGTGATCAATCTCTCTAGTTACGATATTTACACCCAAAACTAAGAATTTATATTAATGAAACAAGTTCTCAAAAGAAAAATCAAAAGAATTTATACCTGCTTTGGAATTGGTGCCCCAAGTTGAATGTTGCTTCTTTTCAGCAATTTCTTTCATTATTTTCCTTTTCAAACTCTAATTATGTATTTCTCATTGTGTAGATCTTGTTGAGATATTTCCAATGGTACTTGAATCATCAAAATCTGATTTTGCATGAGAAAGTTAAGCTGATTTGAGCAATGAGGTTTTTTTTTAGTCTGCTGAGTTGGACTTCCGCTGTAGAGTGTGCACGGTTTCTGTAGCTAAAAATCTTGAATACAAAGTTAGACATTCAACTTTCATCATCAGTCCAAAATTAATCAACACTTTCAGAATCGTGAGCAAAAAACTTATTCATTTCACTGATTCAAAAATATTATTTTTTTTCTTGAAATGCAGTGACTTAGTGTGGTGACTTAGTGATAACACTCAACTTGACTTCGAATTGGATCAAATGAATAGGACACCATCCATGTACTAACATTCCCCCAGCTACCCATGTGGCTTGTTTTGCTTGATGATACCTGCAACTTAGAGTTTAACAAAAATAGCTGCGGAAGGTTGAATCAGCTGCAGAAAGTGGCTGAAACAATCAACCATCAGATGCATATCCCTGACTGCCCCTTTTATCTAGCTAAAGAAAGTCTAAGTCTAAGTGTGTTCAACTAATTTAGCTTTCCCAATGAGCTCCATTTATTTATTTATTTTTTTAAACTATGTAATGATATGCTGCCTTGGAATTATTAAGGTCTGTTCTGTCTCTTACAACATAGATAGCCAAAAATTAATTTCAAGTGTAAAAACATGCTGCCTTGGAATTGTAACGTTTTCTTTTCTAGTCACAAACAAAATAACTGGCAATAGCCATTACAACTTTTTCTAGTAAGTTGCCGTCTTTTTCCAGATGGTTATATACTAACAAGTTTAAAGCATATTACAGCATGAAGAATACTCGAAATTGTACAAGATAAAATTTTATGAAGCATAACAACTTTCTCTTTGACTATGAACATGGTTATCAAAATGGGCAAAAAAACATTCTGCAGCAGTCCTGTATACAATCTATGGTAATCAAATGCTGGTGACACGAATTCCTCGGTCCATGAATTTGCATAAAATATAACAAAGTTATTTAAAAGGTAATAAATGGCTTGATTTTCCAATTTTTCCCTTTACTTTGGCCGTATATTTCATCAACAATAAACACAACTGCCGTATAATTTTTGGACACATCTTTGTTGTGGGTCGTGAAACTTGTTAGCACTTGAAATTTCACCTAGGCTGAGATAGACAAATCTCAAGGCTACATCAAACCATTCAGCCTCATAGCTAGCCCTACGAGGCAGGAGAAGGCTCTCTCCAGTCAAACTCGGTGGATTTGTCAATAGGATGAGTTGACCAATTAGAAACACTGATATTAGGCTAGTAAACTGATAAGGAGGGTTGATTTAAATTTTTTGGGGTTTTTGGTGGAAATTGGAGGGAGTGCAATTTAGGGTGCGGGGATTGAGCTCAGTTTTTGCAGGTGGGTCTTTGGGGCAAGGTAGGAGTTTGTGTTGATGCCTTTAGCTGAGATGGATGATCAAGGAGAAAAGAAGAGAGGCTAAAGAGGGCAAACAATGAATTTGAATCCTCTCTAGACAGTGGAAAACATAAATATTAAACAAAATTGAAAGCTGAGCATGGCATGCATGAATTCAAACTTTATCACTTCTTTTGTTTAATTAGCAGCAATAGAATAAGAGATGGAACACATAAACACACTTACAATTACAAGTAGGAAACACACCATCAGCACAATAATCCACAAGAATCCACAATGATGTCTGCAAAACCCTGGCCTTCCTTTTCCTCAAATTGCAGAGATACAAGTAAAATATACAATAGAGTTTCTCCCTCTAGAGTCCAACCCTGAAAATGAGTAAGAGAAGGCATAATATAGAAGATCTAACTCCTTTCCCCACCTCTAGGGGTCGAGCTCAGCTTCCTAGGAGCTGTTGCAACTAATTCTAAATTAATCACTAGAAAATAGGCCAGCACAACAACTTGCCTCTAAAACTTAGGAAACCTATCCATGCATTAAATATTTACCATTTACATCAAAGAAGATTCTAGAAGTGGTTAAGAAGAGTAAAAATATATAAGTGCCATGAAATTTACACAAAAATCCATCATTTACATGCCTCAATAGTCAACCAAGGTGAAAACAGTGCTTTGCTGGCCGAACTGGTCAAAACTGGCAAATTTGCCTGAGTGGTCGCGCCCCTGACTTTAACTGGTCGCGCGCATTGGCAGCTCTGTTTGAAGGCCTTCCCAGTGTCCAAATCAGGTGCAAGATAGCGCGTTGGAAAGTTCTGGGAGTCTCCTTTCCAACCCAATGGGAATTTATGAATTTGGATTTGATTTGACCCCTCAAAAGTCATTTCTCCCAAGACTGCTTTCTGCAACTCAAAAAAGGGGCAGAAAGTCAAAATTTGCATGTATTTTGAGCTTTTGGGAGCCCAAATCTTCATAAAATTTGAAACCCTTCCATAGGCAAGTGTATCTTGGCATGAAAATTCCAAAAA
>APFE031446725.1:0-10941 GCA_000404065.3 Pinus taeda | reverse complement strand
TTAATAATTTTTTGAGTTTATTAGAGGAGTATTATGCTAAAATCACATCATGTTTTCAAGAAGACTGCTTTCATAAACTTGATATGGATCATAGAAGCCTCAATTCAACAATTTATTGAGCGTTTATCTTTTGACAAACATGTCTTCTTATTTTGTCTATTAGATAGGACTAATGGACAATTCAATAGATAGTAATATGGAAAGACACAAAACATACTTACATTGTGCTTACTATTTTCCATCATCCTACCCTCATTTACAATCTAGCTATGCATCATTCCACAATTTAAGAACTCCATTTTTATAATCTAAATACAAGAAATGAAGTCACAATATTTAATATTTAATTTAAAATAACATCCCATGCAAGCATGAAGACAGGTGATAATTAAGGGTTTGAATCTATTTTTAAGATTTTAAATTTTGTAAAATAACATTTTGCAATGTGCTATTTATAATATTTGTGAAGGAATTCTTGAGAGGAAAGTTTGTTGAAGAGAAATCTTTGAAATCCAATTTTATTTGTTCAAACTTCCAATCTTTAATTTTTTTTTATGTATGAACTTTGAGGTGAATGTCAACAAGATATTCCCATAATCATTATATAGATGATACAACATGTAATTTTCTTTTTTTAATAGAAATTAAGATCACAAGTTAATTTTAACTTCAAATAAAAAATATAAAATGATTAGAATCATTGTAAAATCAACCTATTGACAATTATAAACGTTTCTTAATTTTTGACAATGTGGATGGCATATGAATCGTCCATTGAAGATCCAATGTCACCCACTAGTGATATCTTATGAGTAAAATAATGTTCACTAGTGATATCTTATGAGTAAAATAATGTTCATGAACATCCAAAGCCACAACAACCTCCGAGAATGGCAGTTGGTGGTACCCTTGAAAGTCCCCACAAACGAAAAATGGATGAACGTTTTGATGCAGTATCATCTATACAAGGAAAACCCTGCAATCAACTCTTGTCAACCAGTCATCCAAATTTTACTCATGTCGAGTACTCAATGCCCAAGTGAATTTTTAAATATATTTTTACCTTTTTTGGTATTTTCATGCATTTATCTGCTATAAAATGGGTACAAAAAATTTATAAATTCATTTATGGGGTGGTGGTCAAATTACACAAATTGACACTATTTTTACCTTTCTCACCATCATATTTCATATGATAAATTAGTAATTTTATGGGTCATAACAAAATTTCAAGGTGGAAGCTTTTTGATTCCTGAAAAGGATAACATATACTATTTCCAACTACCCCAATAAGTGAATTATTTGATATTTAGAAACAATGTATTTTTAATTTTAGCTCAAGAAAGAATTTTAGGAAAGGTAATTTCAACCAGAAATCATTTTAGAACATTCCCACTCATGTATCATAGCCAATTTAGTTTCTCAACCCATTCAATCAATTGTTTGAAATTTTTCATTAACAATAAAAATATAATTATATCATTAAAATTTTTCACAAGATATATTAAAACTTATTAGAAATATATTTCATGGTTATATTTACAAATTAGGGTTAAGAAAAGAAGTTTTTACACCATGGCATTAGTATAGTTATTATCTTCATATGTAAAAGTTCTACATTCTTGTATCCATGTGATGTAATGACTCAACTACTAATTATTTTTTAGTATGGCTTAGAGATCATCTTGTAATTTTTTAGGAAAGGAATGAAAATCTAATAAAAAAGAGAAATTCCTATGTGTTGTGTATTTTATTTCTTTCATTGTTACTATTCAACTATTGTGTGGTTGATGCAATGTTTAGATTTTTTTTTCTATTTCTCTAATTAATATTTTGAAAAAATTACAACAATAAATCAATTATTAGAAACAAAAACTCTAAGAATGTCTAAATGCATTAGGTTTAGAATTTCCTTATAGTCATCTCTCATAACTTGAATTTAGTTTCTAAATCTAAAGTTTGACACTATTGGGTTTCAAGAGTTCAAATATCTTGTTAAAAGATTAGATTCTCAAGAAGACCAAAACCTTGAGAACATGTAATGGTGGCGAGGACAACTCTAAGGATTTTGAGGTTTTTGACAAGAACGAAGGATTCATGAGGGAGTTAACCATGATAAGTGCTAGTAAAGCCATGATTCATTACCAAAACCTCACAATGTTTCTTTATGTGACACAACAATCTACATCCACAACTAGTTCCATGATGAGGTCTTGGAGGATAAGGCAGTTACTAAAGCATTTATTAATGTGAAGCTAGAAGTGAACCATTTCTAAATATTTGGTTGTCCTTTTAATACCATGTAACAATAGAAAATAGTATCAAGTTGGAATTATCCATTAGGAAGGGTCTACTTGTACATTATAATAGCACTTTAAAGACCTACAAGGTGTATATTCCAAAGAAATGAAAAGTAGTAGTAAGTAGTGATGTAAAGTTTGAAGATGAATTTACATCTAGAAAGTCCCATAAATCTATCATGATGAAAGAGAATAATGAATGTGAAGCTTTAAAGTTTAATTCAAGGCCACTAGTGATTTCCAAATAAGTAAAACATCATCGAGGAACAAACGAGGAGACAGATCCTTTAATTATTTTAAGGAAACATCAATAGTTCATTCAAACATTAAGGTATGCTTAGGAGTGTGTTGAGGCTTCGAGGATCACATAAATAGAGGGAAAAAATATGAAGAAGTTTTAATACTACTTGGAATTAAAATAAAACATCATATATTTGGAGCCTTCTAGAAATCGAAAGGAGGTATAGCAATATGCATGGTGGAGGAGTAATCCTCCATCAAGAAGAATTATGTTTCGAACATATTGACATGATAAAAAGGAAGTCAATATTAAGTTTTAGGTCACTCTATAATATCAATCTTGGAATAGATGAAAACATATAAAAGCTCATATTAAGGTTCAAGACATGATGGTTCACGTAGAAAGGAGTGGACTACCAGAAGTCATCTTTCTAGTTACGAGTTGCACTTATAATAGATAATTTATGGGTTTTCATTCATTTATGGAATATATGATGCATCAAATGGATGTGAAGAAAACCTTCTTTAATATGATCATTCAGGAAGAAGGTACATATAGGAACCTTAGGGCTTTGAGGTAAATGGTAATAATCCATATATATGTAAGATTAAGAACTTTTCTTATGGGAAATAGTTGCGATAAAGAGCATGGCATTTCAAGATAAAAGGATAGTGCAAGATATAGAATTGAGTAGAAAATAAATAAATTTTATATTATATTATCTACTTTTGGGATTATTTTTCTCATTTTGGTGTTGTGTATAGATGACTTGCTTCTTGCATGTCCAAAAAATCTCATTGCAATATACAAAGTAGACATGAAAATTGACTTCAAGATGAAGGAATTTTATGGAGGAATTTTATCTTATGGCCACATCTATGATCACTAATATAACGAAAGTGACATCTTTAAATTGAAAACTCATGGAACCCTTGTTGCACAAGTAGTTGATTGGTTCCTTCATCTATTTGGTCAACACAAGGAGAGATATATGTTTTTCAATGAACATCTTGATTAGATTCTTTTTAGAGCAAATGAAAGAGCATTGAGGACTCAACAAATGTTAACTTCATAATCCTAAAGTTTATTTGGTTAGATAGTTTTCTAGGATCAACAAAGCTATTCTAGAATAATAAAGATAATTCTAGAATTGTTGTATTGCTATAGGACTTGTGAGTTCCTTATCAAAGTGATTATCCTTGAGTTTTTTAGCATGAACACATGGCATGTTGATATGAGGCTACAAAGTTCATATATATGCTATGCCTCTCAAGCTTTATGTAATGTGTTTTTCTTTATCAATATAATTACATCTCCAAGGACACTTTTGCTAAACATATCGTGGTAGAGCCACTCTAATGATAGTTTTGTAGGATGAAAGTATCGTGTCGAGGAGAACGCCACGATATATTAATGAAAAACAAATGTCTAAAACTTAAGCATAGTTTTCTTCAACAATTTTTTTTTATTATCAAGGAAGTACTTTATTGATTCAATACAGTTGCTTTAAAGTTGCCAATCTAGATCTATAATATTTTAATATTGAAAAAAATATTTTGTGTAAAAGTGAAAAGAATTTGTAGATCTCAACTATATTTTTAAGAAATTATAAAAATACTACGACAAGAAGAGGGAGGACATAGAAAAGGCTCCATATTGTGAAATTTCCACTTCTTATAAATTAGGAAATTTTTTTTCTTTTAAAATGGCTTGAAAAAGTTTAGGCCATCTAGTAATTTTATTCTCCCTTATAACCATGGCTCTAGAAAGGGGATAAATGATTTCTTTCCTAAATATATGTACTACTCATGTTTACAACTTGAATAAGGGTCGAAATACTTTTTCCTAGTCAAATTATTAATCTACATTAATATTAACTATCAAAATGAACATTTCTTATCGAAGATCTTAGGAATAGCTTCTATTAAAAACTCAACCTAATACCATTGGTAGTATCGTGAGAAACGTTAAGTTATAATTTGTATTCATGAAGTTGAAATCAACACCATTGGTTTCCAAAACCTAGAGGAACAATAGCTTTGCCATCATTAACACAACTTTGTACAACTAGTAGAACACCTTGCAAATAATTGCCATAAATATAATTATAAATTTAATGGTCATAAATCAGTCGATGGAATAGTTTTAGAATAGAGAATATTCCTAAGTTGGACTATATAAGTAGTTGATTGGTTCCTTCATCTATTTGGTCAACACAAGGCAAGATATATGTTTTTCAATGAACATCTTGTTTAAATTCATTTTGGAGCGAAGGAAAGAGCATTGAGCACTGAAAAAATGTTAACTTCATAATCCTAAAGATTAGTTAGCTAGATAGTTTTCTAGGATCAACAAAGTTATTCGAGAATATATTTTTCTAGAATAATAAAGTTAATTCTAGAATTTTTGTATTCCCTAGAATATGTATAGGACTTGCTAGTTCCTTATCATAGTGATTATCTTTCATTTTTTTAGCATGGACACATGGCATGTTGATATGAGGCTAGAGAATTTATATATATGCTATAACTCTGAAGCTTTATATAATGTGTTTTTCCTTATCAATATAATTACATTTTTAAGGACAGTTTTGCTAAACATATCATGGTATTTAAGCCATTGTAAAGATAGTTTTGTAGGATGAGAGTATCGTGGTGAGGAGGAGTCCATGATATATTAATGGAAAACAAATGTCTAAAACTTAAGCATAGTTTTCTTCACCAAAAAAAAAATCATCAAGGAAGCACTTTATTGATTCAAGAAAGTTGCTTTAAAGTTTGGCAATCTAGATCTATAATATTTTAATATTCGAAATATTTATTTTGTGTACAAATGAAAATAATTTGTAGATCTAAAATATATTTTTAAGAAATTATAAAAATACCACGATAAGAAGAGGGAGGGTGTAGAAAAGGCTATGTATTGTGAAATTTCCCAATTATAGATTTGGAAATTAATGTTTTTTAATGAGTTGGAAATGTTTAGGCCATCTAGTAGTTTTATTTTCCTTTCCACCATGGCACTAGGAAGGGGATAAATGATTTCTTTCCTAAATACATGTAACAATCATGTTTAAAACTTGAATATGGGTATAAATACTTTTTCCTCGACAAATTATTAATCTACAATAATATAAACTACCCAAATGAAAATACCTTATTGAAGATCTTAGGAATAGCCTCTATTAAACACTCAACCTAATACCATTGGTAGTATCATGAGAAATGTTAAGATATAATTCACATTCATGAAGTTGAAAACAATGCCATTGGTTTCCAAAACCCATAGGAACAATAACTTGGCCATCATTAACACAACTTTGTACAACTAGTAGAACACCTTGCAAATAACTGCGATCATTATAACTATAAATTGAATGGTCAAAATTACTTGATGGAATAGTTTTAGAATAGAGAATATGCCAAACTTGAACTATCTAAGTAGTTGATTGGTTACTTTGTCTATTTGGTCAAAACAAGGTGAGGTATATGTTTTTCAATGAACATCTTGATTAGATTCATTTTGGAGTGAAGGAAAGAGCATCAAGTAGTGGAAAAATGTTAACCTCATAATCCTAAAGTTTATTTGGTTAGATAGTTTTCTAGAATCAACAAAGTTATTTTAGAATATATTTTTCTAGAATATTAAAGATAATTCTATATTTTTTTTATTCCCTAGAAGATATATAGGACTTGTTAGCTCCTTATCATAGTGATTATGTTTGAGGTTTTTAGCACCAAAACATGGCATGTTGATATGAGGCTAGAGAATTTAAATATTTGATATGCCTCTTAAGCTTTATATAATGTGTTTTCTTTATCAATATAATTACATGTCTAAGGACCCTTTTGCCAAACATATTATGGTGTGAGAGTTACTGTAAAGATAGTATTGTAGGATCAAAGTATAGTGGTGAGGAGAAGGGAATGATACATTAATGGAAAACAAGTGCCTAAAAATTAACCATAGTTTTCTTCACCCAAAAAAAAAGTTCATCAAGGAAGTGCTTTACTGATTCAAGAAAGTTGTTTTAAAGTTTTGAAATCTAGATCTATAATATTTTAATATTCAAAAGATTTATTTTGTGTATAAATGAAAAGAATTTGAAGATCTAAAATATATTCTTAAGTAATTATAAAAGGACCATGATAAGAAGAGGGAGGGTGTAGTTTTCTTCACCGAAAACAAAATTCATCAAGGAAGTACTTTATTGATTCAAGAAAGTTGCTTTAAAGTTTCACAATCTAGATCTATAATATTTTAAAATTCAAAAGATTTATTTTGTGTACAAATGAAAAGAATTTGTCGATCTAAAATATATTATTAAGTATTTATAAAAGGACCATGATAAGAAGAGGGAGGGTGTAAAAGAGGCTCTATATTGTGAAATTTACTTCTTATAGATTTTGAGATTATTTTTTTTAATTACTTGATCAGCTTCTCTGCAAATCATGCACCTCGTTCACCATTACCTCTGATACCACCTGTCACAATAGTGCAGTGGGATCAGCTCTTCATCATCAACCCGATCATCAGCTTTGATACCACCTGTCACGAGTGGCAGTGGGATCAGCTCCTTATCGTCAAGGTCCCTACACCAAACCATCTCCAAGGTTGTCTATCGAGAAAGGAGGGTCACGGAGTTTCCTCCCTGACTCTCATCCACCCATGTATCAGATTGGTACTGTGTCCTCAAGTATTTGTGAACAGCCTCAACCTCCTCACATGTACACCCAAGCTTCCCAAGCTTGTCTTTCATTAACTCAAAGCCATATATGCCCATAGCATACCTACAAAACTCCACTATGCGAGCTGCATCTCTACCTGCATAATCCTCTCCAACCGCTGCCTCTAAAGAAGTACTTGGACTCTCTTCATCTACAACTCCATTGTGAAGATCGTCAATAGAATATGTCTCTGCCAAGTGCTTCATGATTTGTAAGATTGATCTCCCACCTCCTTCCTTCCTCCTCGTTCTCGCAATGAAGTCAATCAAATTCTCTTCCATCGTTGTTTGAGTCATACTACCAAGTCCTCTTTTCTCCACATCCTCATGCTTCACATTTAGATCTCTCGGATACAAATTCATAGAATTCATCCTTGGTCTATACCCCAAGCAACTCCTCCTATTCATTAGAATTAACATAGTTCTTCTTCTAGCTATGATCAAGAGAATTTCCTGGTCCACCATTGGTATGGCTTGTGCAAGATTCATGAAATATTGCTCGAGCACCATAGAATGATCATCCATGTCCACAATCCTCAAGTCCAACTTTCCAAACCATGAGCCCACTCTCACCTGAGTGTTCTTCATCACATCGGTGACAAATTTCATGGTAGATTTGACTGCTTTGAAAGCACTCCACTCTTTCTCCATCTCAACTTTCTTTCCAAAAGTGTTTGCTTATTTCCTACTTAAGAAGCTATGATTCGCTCCCGTATCCACCAAAGCTGCAAATCTCTTGCCTTTCACGGTCACCTACACAAAACTCAGCTTCAAGGCATTACATCCTTCTGTCGGCTTTATCTTGCGTCTCACATCAGCAACCTTCCCCAAGAATTCGACCTTAGAAGTGTCCATTGGCTTATGTTCCAACTCGACAACTCTCTTAAGGCACTTCACTTCCTTGCTTGGCTCTTCTAAGCAACCTGATCCTGGCTCAGCTTGACTTCCTTCCAGCTTGTCCTCCATTGCATTCTCCTCAAATGCATCAACCAAGTTTCCATTGACTTCTTCAATAGTACTAAGCTTTCAAACATCTGCCTGATTGTTTCGGTAGTAGTCCCCTAGTCTACCAATGTAGTCAAGCTCATCCTGCTCAATTACAAAAGCCTTCTTACCAAGAAAGTTCTTCATCTCTTCCTCAAGTTGCTTAACTTTGGTCTCCACCATGGCACTTTTCTTCCTTAGTCGAACTCTCTAATCCAAGAGTTCTTGAAGACTAAGACCATTCTGCTGGATCTCCTTGTCAAGTTTCCTAAGTTCAACATCTTCCATCGTACTTCCACTTTTGTGCTTGATTTCTTCAATTTCTTCTTTGATCATCGAATAGCCTTCTCGAATCGTCATATTCTCGGCCTTCATCGAAACCCATTCAGAATTCCATCTACTCATCTGTTCCAACACTTTGTAATGAAAACCCCAACCTACATCATGGCTAGATTCACTTGCTGTAGGTCCTTCCACGATCTTTGCCATCCACTTTCCTGCAAACCTGAATCACCCTTCAGATTTCTTCACCTTTCACCAGGTTCCCCCTCAAAACTAAACTGGATTTTGATATCACCTATTATGAAGGAACAGCGAGATCAACTTCCTTCACTTGCACTTCACCTAAATCGGCTCTGATACCACCTGTCATGATAGTGTAGTGGGATCAACACTTCATCGTCAACCCGAACATAAGCTATGATACCACTTGTCACCTCTAAAACTTGAACTTCAAGTCTTCGGCCTTTAAGAGTGAGAAGCACCATCAACAGTAGCAGAAGGTAGCACACTTGCACGCGACACATGTAAGAGGAAGGTTGTTGACATTGTAAAGGTGAAGCAAAGTTGCAAGTTCAAGAAGATCCACTTGTGATGAAAACAACTTTGGAGACTAAGGCTACGAGGCAATGATGCCACAAGAGGATCGCACAAAAGGAGAAAAGGAGTTTCAAACGAGAGAAGTTGTTGCAATAGGGATAGGTACAATAGGAGGCGCAACATGCATAAACTGATGAGAATTTTCCCATAGAGGTTATAGATCCATTCAGTAGCCAGCATGGAGTAGATAGGGTGAGAAGTATTATCAATCGCATGCAAGGGTACTCAACAACATGGATGTTATTATGCACATGCATGCAATCACAGTCATTTGGAACACTTACCGAGGAAAATACAAGAAGCAAGTCTCGCTGGAGATGAACATGTATTTTAACAAGTTGATGTGCACGATCACTAGCACACACTCAGAGATCATCACACACACTATGCATTAGTATGTTGTTGGTCTAGTTATACTCAAGACAGTGATGTGCACATTATTAGACAAGTTGGAGAGAGGAGCTATAACAGCATAGGCAAGAGTTCACTTTTAGCAAGATGTCACCATTGAGCACATGGAAACTATCACGGACAACCAAGCTTGGCATCATTTTTCCAGCATCAATCATCCAAGGATGTCAAAGAGTTGGTCTTACCACAACTGTGTGAGTGTTTTTGATAGTTTACATGGATTTCTGAAGCATATTTTGTCTCACATGGGTACATGTGTAGATTGGATGTAACATCGTCTAAAGTGGAAGTCCAAGTGTCAATAGTTGAATGTAAGAGTCATAAAGTAGCTGTAGAGTCACGAGGGTAGGTGAATAGTCACAAAGGGGAATTTCAAGGGTCACCCCACCCTTTGCTATGTATAGTACCTCATAACTCATTGTAAGGGCTTTTGGTCAACCAAGCTTCCGATAGGAGTATCTCAGAGAAATCTTGGAGAGTATTATAACGAGCCTTAGATTTTCCACAGTGTAGAGCTAATACATCTCTTTGGAAGAGACGGTGGCAGTGACTGTAATGTTATGCTATCGAGGCTAGTGGTTGGTCATGGTTATACTATATGATTGGAACTTTCATTTCTTAATATAATACACCCATCATGTTTCATGCATATGTTGTTATTGTATCTCATGTATCTTGGTTACTCTAATGATATATGTATTGCTTTCTTACGCATGCATGTTTGGACTCTTTCTATATAAGAATGTATGAATCTTACTCAAATATGTTGTTTGTTTAACCACCACTTTGGATTTTTAACTAACTTTCTTTCCAGTTTTTGATGTATCTTCACTCGTGTGTTCTTTTCCAAGCCATGTTCTTTCACAGGTTTCCAAGGGGCGTACTCATACAACTTTCCATGTGTTAGAATCATTCATGCACCTTTCTTGCCTTGTTGCACATGTCACACCCTTGCTACCAACAAGAACATCTTACTTTCCTCTATCCATAACTGCGATAAATGTGATACCATACGACCATTTGATGGGACTCCTACACCAAATGATCTGAGGTCTAGTTAGGACTCGTTATCGGGGAGATCTCCTAACATGTTGGTGGGTCCAACACCGACACTTATATATCGAATATAGTGGTTTTTTGTTAATTCAAGTTGTGCAAAATATAGTTAAAAAGATTTTCAGATAGGGAGACCTACCAATAGTAGTAATAGGAAAGGTCATTTTTTTGAACATTACAAGAGATATCACACACAAAAAAATGTGATGGTTTGATTGAACAAGATTGTGTTCAAGACAATATTTTTCTGTAGCTCGTATCATTTTCAATCTACGCACACGAGCTGTCATTTTGTACTCTTTATTTACTAAGTAATAAATATATATATATATATATATATATAT
>APFE031446724.1:68072-136036 GCA_000404065.3 Pinus taeda | reverse complement strand
TATATACGACTTTGAAATTCTGATAAACTTTAGAGAAACTCTTCTGCCGAAAGGACTTTTTCCATGGATTGAGAATAACCTGAAAACTCTATGCCATAAAAATAAGTGTTCAACGCTGGGCCAACCTCAGGTACATTCGAAAAAATAAAATTATAATTATAATGAAAAACCCTCTCTATATAAATATGACTTTGAAATTCTGATAAACTTTAGAGAAACTCTTCTGCCGAAAGGACTTTTGCCATGGATCGAGAAGAACCTGAAAACTCTCAGAACGCATATTCAGTTATTGGGTATGACAACTTGCTCCAGCACGGTTGTGGTTGTCCTCTTGTCCTGGGGTTAGCATTGGAGACTTGGCAACTTGGACAGAAAAAGTATGTTATTTTTTTTTGTTATTTTATTTTTCTGGGTGGAATGACTTTTTTATATTTATTTTTTTGGATTTTTTGCCATATGTTTATAGGTTATAATAAAGATTAACAAGTTTAAAGGATGCACCAATTAACATCAAGATTTAATTGACCATTAAAAAAATAAAATCTAAAATCAATGGTTTAATATGAGTATAGAGTGACAATGTAAAATGGTTTAATATGAGTATAGAGTGACAATGTAAAAAGTAAGAAGTAACAATATAATAGAAAATTGTATACTTTATCTTAATGATTTTTTATTTTATTTCCTCATTTTTTAATATAATTTTATATATTCTAAATATATAAATAAATTCAGTTTAAAAACAAAAAAAATAGCTTTTTAAATTTAATATTTGATGACAAAATTCTTATTGAAATTATGAATATTTTTTTCGCTGTAAAATATTGAAAATAAAAGTCACATCTACCCTTAAGTGAAAGGTAAAGCACCTGTAATTTGTACACAAGTCATCGATATTATACAATCACATCTACCTTAAGTGAAAGGTAAAGCACTTGTAATTTGTACACAAATCAGCCATATTATAGAATCACCTTTCACGAATTACAAATGATTTGAGAATTTAATCTCATTGGGCTAGCAAAATTTGATGAAGAATATTTCTGGGATAACGACCAAAGAGTTGTCCACATAAGGGCTGCTTGTATGAACAATGTTTATAATTATTATTATATTTATAATAAGATAATTATTATTTTTTAATATTTTTTAATTCTCACCATTATAATTATAAGGGTTGCATAACAGAGTAAGTACGGTTTAGTTTAAATATAAATATAGGTAGATTGACGTAAAAAATAATAAAAAATAAAATTGTATATATCTCATTTTACAAGAATAAGACAATTATATTTGGGAAAAAATGTAATAACATTTCATGTATTTATTAATTTTGTTTTGTTATGACGATAATGATGATGATGATGATTAACTTTCAGTAAGATCAATATGGTTTATCGGACCTAATGAAGAAGAATAATATAATTAAGATTCTCCAAGATCTTATTTCTACGATAAAAACAAAGGGAAAGAAGCGCTCCAAGATCACTATAATTAGGTTGGCTTAACATGCCAAGAAGTTTGAAATTGTGGCAGATGTTAGGGAAATGAGAGCAGATGTGAGTAAGAGTGAGGAAATCTAAAAGAAAGTGTTTTTCATCTTCCACCCTCTTCTTATCGCAAAACTGACAGAGTCTATCTTCTGAGGGAGTCTTGGGAGTAGACCACCTCCTAGTTTCACTTTGAAGCTCATGAGAATTAATTCTAATCCTAGCAATGTTCATTTTTTTCTTAGTGCTCATTAAAATAGAGAGATAATTATGGTTACCAAGGCTGGGGTTGATCACCTCCTTATAATATATTAGATTTCTTTTACCCTCCATATCCTTATCATCCCATA
Source organism: Pinus taeda (assembly GCA_000404065.3). Lineage (NCBI taxonomy): Eukaryota > Viridiplantae > Streptophyta > Pinopsida > Pinales > Pinaceae > Pinus > Pinus taeda. Next base: position 134,196 of record APFE031446724.1, on the reverse strand, counting down.
ATTTATCCTTAAATTTGGAGGTGATACTATCTTTGACACTATCCTTTCTTCCCACGATGATCTCCTTGTTTATTCCCCAATGGTTGAACCAAGACTTGGCATCCTTATACCACCCATGTTTGAGGTGGAGGTGGAGATTTTGACTAAGGTTAGAAGCAATTTTGGGAAGCCTCTTGGCTTCCATGTTGTCAAGATTCTTCTTATACATCAGATACTTAAACATAGCCATGCTTTCAATGGGGGAAAGGCAAGCTTCAATCAAGAGGATAAGATAGGGGGTATTTCCTATGATATTAAGGTTGCAGGTAATGATTTTCTTTTGAATCATCTCAATCTTTCTCCACAACTCTCTGGATATACTACAATCCCAAACTTCAAATCCGTGTAAGACAACAAGGGTGATGCGGGTCTAAAAAAGGAACCTTTTTTTACTCCAAATACAAAGATTGACTAACTTACAACTGTTTTCAAGATCATAATAAGGCTATAAGCTTTCCAGCCTCCAATAATCCATTTCTTAATGCTATAATTCAAGTTGAGCTAATGAGGAACGTCAATACCCAAATATTTATAAGAAGAAACATCTTCTAAGAAATTGTTATCAATGATGAAATTACCTTGGTTGATCTTTTACATTTGATAATCATAACTTTAGTTTTGTCAACATTAACCGTAATACCCATATTGGAGTAGTAATCATCCAGAGTCTTCAGTTTTTTTTCTAGGTCAGTGTGGCTTCTAGCAAGAATAACAATATCATCAACATAAAGGAGAAGATTAATGATTATACAGCAAGCTCGATGCCCTTGCAACCCACGGTTTCCAAACACTCCTCTAGATTATCAATGTAAATGCCAAAAAAGGCAGTGGGTAGGGGACATCCTTGCTTAACCCCGATATTGCATTTAATATTTTTAGACCACCCTTTGTTGGTCTTAAGCTTGGCAACAACAGTCTCGTACAAGCGAATCAAAACAATCCTCAACTTAGGACAAGCCATTATCTCATCAAGACGATTCCAGAGCTTATCCCAAGGAGCAGTGTAAAAGGCTTCTCTAAAGTCCACAAAGTAGCAGAAGAGATCGGTTTTAGTATTGCGACCTTCCTCGACAATGATCCCAAGATTGACAAGATGGTCGATAGTCAAGTGATGTCTCCTAACTGTCACTTGCCCTTTAGTTCTTTTACCATGGTTTTCAAGTCAAAGACTAATCTTCTTTTCCAAAATGATCCCATAAAGTTTGGCTGATATGTGGCTAATCATAACGGTCCTGTAGTTAGAGGGAGTGTTTTTTTCCTCATTTTTAAAGATAAGATCAACAAGGCTTAACATCCAAGGCTTAGTGAATCCATGCTTTACAACCAAAATAATAAGCTTTTAAAAATGAGAAATGAAGATAAATGTTAGTAAATTATGCATACTTGATGTTAGTAAATAAAATATTTTAAAAAATATTTGCTCAAACATAATTTTTTATATAACTACAATGTAAATTTGATATATTTTAGCACTTTTCATATTCCTTGAGTTAAATACATTTTAAATTAATAAAAAAAAAATTCCAAATATTGTTGAACAATTCACAAATCAATCATAAAATATAATTTCTAATATGGTATTACTTCAGAAAAAGCACTTCAATATGAAGAAAAGATAATTATTTAAGCAACTTTATTTTAATTTTATACGAATTGAAATTTAAGAATGATAGAAAAAGTGATGAAATGTAAATTTAAATGAATGCAAAATAAAAGATATAAGACTTCACGCGAGAATAATACTATATTGTATCTTTGATATTATTAAACAATGTGAATCAAATTTTAATTTATCAAAAAGTCATATTTCCGGAATGATCTCTAGGTGCACACATGTATTAAATATTTAAATATTAATTATGAGTGCCTTGCCATTTATGTGTAATGTCTCGCTTATCAAACGTAGTATCTACAAGATTTGAAGTTATACATGATTTTGGTACTTAAATGTATTTTATTATTAAAAATATTTTAAATAGTGGTGGTACCCAATGTTGTAAAGGAAATGTGATAAGGTAGTAATGTAGAAAAGAGTAATATTAACAGTGAATGTGTCACTTACAATATTTGGAGAAAAAAGCATAGATGTGGTTAATACTCAAAACCGATTCAACAATTTGAAACATTGTGAAAGCATACAAAAGATTAAGAACCATATTTCTGTGCTACATAAGTCAAATACAAAACAAAAGGGAAAAATACAAAAAATCAGTAGATTGAAACTGTTAGAACACTGGTGAAAATTCCATGTAATAAAAGTTAATAAACAAAAAATAATAACCACAATTGATGGGACACATATTCCAAGCTGAATGTTGAGCAAGACATTCTATTGTGGGTGTTCATCAATTTATTAATGGCTAAGGAAATTGGCGAAGGCAATGGCTAAGGCTTTGGAAAGGGAAAATGACATTTTTGGCACATTTATTTATGAAAATAATGGAAATTAAAAGAAAAGGGAGGTGAAATGTCACAGGTTGCATGTGAGGAGGAAAATGAAAGATTGGTACACAAACTTTTGTCAGTTCAGTTTTGGAGCTCTCTCATTATTCTCTCTCTTTCATGCTCTTGGATACTTAGATTTTTCTTGGAGCACACTTAGAGGGTGTGACATAATTGGATTTTTGGAACAATAAGGCAAAGGAAGAACATGAAAGCAAGAGGACATTGGGATCAACAACTACATTAGATTTTTCTTGCAGGTATTGAGTTGCATGTATGTTTTCCTCACTAGTTTTGGCATGCATGACACATGCCTGTGGTTTATTGGTCATGATCTATCATTGGCATCGAGGATTGCCTGGATTGATAATGGATTTGCGTAGCCTTTCCATTTATTGGATAGCCATGGAGATTGTGAGTTTATTTCCTTCTTTTATTTTGGTTGGTTCTCATGTTACGTTAGCTTGGGTTGAGTTACTAGTCCTGGAAGTCCTGGTTGAACAAACTCTTTGGAAGCCCTGGTTGGAAAAATGCTCTAGAAGCCTTGGTTGGAAAAACGCTTTGGAAGCCCTTGGTGGGTTGAGTTACTAGTCCTCGAAAACATGGTTGGAAAAACTCTCTAGAAGCCTAAAATAAGTTGTGGGTTGAGTTATTAGCTGTGGAAGCATTGGTTGGAAAAATAATCTCGAGTCCTAGAAGGCTTGGATAGAGATCAATCTGATGATGGTTTTGTGATGTCTAACCATGATGTGGAATCACTGTTGACGGGTTGAGGTGGATGGCCTCTAGATGTGTTCTATGAGATCCCATATTCATGCTTGGAATATGGCATGGGGGTGAATGACTAAAGAGAAATTTGGCTTATTCATTCTAGGTCGGGTGGAACGTGGAAGTCTGATTCCGGGTTTGGATTTTGCATCATCAATGTGAGGTTATTTCTCCTTATATTTCTATGAGTATTATATTGTTCTATATGTGGATTATATGGTTGTGATTTCCTTGGTATTTCTGCTGCTATTATGTTGGTTATGTATGTGCTTTATGACAATAGCTATGTATGGCTCTGTTCATGTTTTTATTGGTAAATGAATGAACATTGTATCTATGACCTAATGGATGAAATTAAAGCTAATGTGTTGAGGCATCAATGTCTCTTAGTGATTCTCGTCTAGGTATGAGACCCCTATTCTTAGATTTGTTATTTACACCTATAGATTACATATTCGGGATATATTTGAAGAAATGCCTGATCTGTAGCTGAATATTAGTTTTGTTGTGCTAATTTAATTTACAAATTTAAAAACACATGCTTTTCTATTGCTTCATGTGTAGGGTTCTCTTATGTTGTTTGTGATTGGAAATAGGTAAATTTTATTTCAAGTTCTATGTGAAATCATGAGCATAATAGCATGAAAGTAAGTACTGAACAACATTAAGCAAACGAACAAAAACTATCAAGAAAAAAACTCAACACAATGTTTTCATAAAGGAGTTCACCCCTCCTAGGCTACATCTCCTTGGTCTAGCTTCCATGGCTTGAGCCTCTGTATTTGCTCAAAAAGGAAAAAAGTGTACTTTACAATGCTCTACAGCTCATGAAACCTACTTCAAATGACCCAGAGCATGAAAAAAACTTTAATTTGACTCTCCAAACTCTGCAAATGGCGCACAACTATTCTGGGCATGAGCTCCTCCCCAGTGGTCCTACGCTTCCTAAAACTTAAATGTGGAAAAATCACATACAAAAGTGCTCCATAACCTCTGAAACCTATTCCAATGAGTTCATAATATCAACATTATCTAGGAATGACTATTCATTTCCCAAAATTGGTCGAAAATTGCTCCAATTATGACTTAGACAGTTTTTTCCTTAAAATCTCCTCCATGTCTCAAGAAACTCCAGTTAGGGCTGCTAATTCTGGAGAAGTTCCGAATTTGGAAAAAGCACCAAAAATACAACCAAATTAAACTTAGGGTTAGCTACAAATTAACTAGGGTTAATTAGTGGTAATCCATATTAGTTAAGCACTAATCAAAAGTTAAAGCAAACACTGCGCAGTTTTCCTGCTAACCATTGGAGCTAACTGTTTTGGGTGGATGCATGTCGCATGGTGGCATTAAAATTTAATTGTCGTGGTTTTGAGCCATTGGTGTAAATGTTAACTGTAACACATTCCTCGAAGTGTTCACATGTCCTTTTGTAACTGTCGTGGTCATGGTTCATGCTATAACTGTCGAAGGGTTCGATAACCGTTTGATGTAATGGTGGGCATGTTCACACGCGGAGGGTCGGCCTGCGGGCTGGCCCTCCCCTAACAACCAACCTTAAATGTAACATACGTTAACAATATGTGAAACCCTTTATAGTTAAGAAACAAACAATTAGCGGAGTTGGTTGAAGGCTTTGGATTGTGGAGGGCAGGTCGCACGGTCGAACCCCAATGCCTCCACAAAATTTTATCATACCATTGTAGGGGCACATGGTGGCCTCCGAGCTTGCCATGTGTTGCCTTCTAATTGGACCAACTCAAACGCTACTGCCCAATTATGCGCTGCCACATGTCAACATATGACTCATCCACCTATACAAGAATATCCTAGGGAATATTCTAAAGAATATTCCAAGGAATATTCTCCTTGCTCACTAGGTTGTACGGATGCCCAGTTAACCTCTTTTATTTTTTATTTTTTCAAAATTTTACATGTTTGGTGAAATGGTCAGCAAGATCTAACTTCCTCATATGAGCTCTGTTATTGAAGAAATGATTTGTGTTGGGATCATATTTTCGTGACGGATGTGTTCGTCCAATTTCGAGTGATTCCGAGCACTTTGATTTTTCAGCTATTTCTTGCCCCTAAACCAAATTTCGATCACTCCTTCCCACTGACAGGCCTTTGGACCCACAAAATTTGGCTATCTGATGAGAGCTAAACACTCTTCTCCTTCCCAAGTTCTATCAAATGATTCTACTTGAAAGGTCTCCATGACAACCACTTGGGTACACTGACCTGCCTTATACTTCAAATGGCTATGTCCCTTGACCTATGTTCTCCTTTTGTTGTTGACCCAATCCAACACTTGCTACACACTTTTTGGCTGCAAAATACCTTTGTTGTACCACATCGATCCCTTGGTTCGTGGAAAACTAATACAATCTGACAGCCTTCACACTGAGAATCTTGGTGTCAACACATACAATGATCTACAATGGCTGCAATTTTTTGGCATCTTGTCCACTTTTGCTTCTTTCCTCTATCACCCTTCAGTTCAACATGTTTCTTATGTCATGATTTGAGAATGAAGGCTAAGCATGATCATCCTTCTCAAGAATGGACCTTCCAAAATCCTGCAACATCTTGTCACAAATACACCATTAACTGGAAAAACACATTATGCAAGAAATATAACTTGACGACCTCTTCCCTTTGCATCATCAAAGAAAAAAATGTCACATCATGTAACATCGCCATGTACTCTTGCATCTTTGTGTACAACCCATCAAGTCAACAAAACATCATCTTCAAGCAACTTACTTGACTTGAAAGCAAAACATAAGCATGTACACAACTTGACGATTCTTTGAATAAACAACAAAAATTTCACATCTCATGTAATAACATGTCAATAACTCCCTTTCATCTTTGGAGATAAAATCAACTCTTCCAAGTCGATATGACATACATGTGACCAAAATCGACACAAGTCGACATTGATGCATGTATCCAAACACAATGAAAATTCTCAAGTTGTTAATCATACATGTTAACAAAGAAATCGACCAATACAAGTCAATCACACATGCATGTTGCTAATTTCATTGTTCACACACACACAAACTCTTGTGTATGTGTACAATTATTCAATTCTCCCTCAAGTACAAACACAAGTACAATAAGCCCAAAAACATGTATGGGTACATAAGAGTTGAATTCACAAATTTGTGCAAATGAAGTAAGTAACATACCCAACTTTCACACACCTGCATGGCAAAAATATGCAACAACAAGAATGCTTTCAAAAGAAATGCATTCACATACAAACTTGTAACCACAAATTGCCTTCTTTTCTGCATTTAAGTGAGTCAAAAAGAACTCCACTTTCAACATCTTGCATCATACAAGTTGCAGCATACTTTCAATAGAAAATTAATGCATTCATAAGGAAAATAAATGCATTTTTAAGGCAAAGAATTGCATCTATCGACAAAATAAATGCAAGCCTTATTTGGATAAGAAATCAAACCACCTCTTACCAAACCATTTCAATGGCGATTATTTCAGCTGCACATCATCTTGTGAATCATCTTGACCCACATCAATTATGGAATCCTCTTTTTCATTCTTGCCGTAGTCTCTCTCTACCTTCTTCAAATGTCGTGGATGAGTTGTTGGATACAAAGTCCAATAGTTTCCTACAATATGACCTTGCTTATGGCAATGAGTGCAAAACAATTGCATCTTCTTTGTAACATGATTTTGATTATCCAATAGATCTCTTGTTTTTTGTTTCTTTTGCTTTGAATTTTTCCTGTATGTGGCCATTTTCTTCCAACATCTTGAAACATTATGGTTATTCAAACCACAAAAATTACATGTAAATTCTCTCCATTTCTTATGTGAAGATTTGCCATGTTTATCATAATCAAAAGAAACTTGATTAAAGGTAGATTTATAACTTGCACATTCCCCTTTTCTCCTTCTTGAGAAGGTAAATTTGATGAGGTAGTGGCTCTCTTCAGAATACCAACAATGGTTTCAATGACCTTAGATATTTCATCATCCTCTTGTTTTCCATTTCCACTAGTTGCATGCTTATGAGCATCTTCTTGCAAAGTGGGTATAAAAATTTTGCATTCCTCATGAACACAAAATTCACAAGCTTGAGGGTATGAACATGTAAAGAAATTCCCTCTTGGAAGAATTTCATGTACCTCCTTGGATTTGGAGCATTCTCCATCATGTTTTCCATAACCAAGACCCAAATACCTAGGCCTTTCCTCAACAACAATTGGCTCAACTGTGCCTAACCCTTTACTTTCATAGCCCATCTTCATCAATAATTTGGACCCTATTTGTAACGTCCTGCAGTTCCGCCCGAAGTGCGACCGCGTTCGGGTGACGAGCGACTAGTTGGAGGGCGAGCTGCGGTTGTGTGACACTTATGGGATAGTCATGCAATGAACTTATGCGACGTTCTCTTGGATGATATGCGCACATATAAGGAGGAGAGCGTTGGAGTTTATACACACACTTGGAGCGTGGAACGATATGTTGGAGGCCGACATGGTTTTGGGCGTTCTAAGGGTGTGCACAAGCGTTGGGCAAGTCAGCTGGGCGCCATACTTAGCCCCAAGCCTTGGTATATATTGTAATGGCGTTGAACACTTGGAGACATCGTATTCGATCATCACATCTTCGCACAAGAGTAGAAGTGCGCAGTTCTAGTGCACAATCCAAGAGGGGAAGGTGCAGATTTCTCATGCGCCCATCCTTGGGCTAGTCACATGGTGCAAGGTTGCACTTGGTGTTAGGTGAAGGTGTGGGCAAGGTGTGACCAATGATTGGGTGAGGCGTGCACGGTGAACGTGTAGTGCCTGTTTGTGCTAAGTCTTGGCGTGGGTGTCATGGTGGCTCGGGTGAGTGCCCACCCATCGTGCAAGTGTGCACCAAGGTGAACAAAGGAAGGCAACCAAGTTTGCCTTGATTGTAAAATTGACTAAGTATGAAACTTGGGCTTTCCAAGTATACTTGTACATTGTAAACTATTGTATAAAATATTGTTGGGCAGACTCATTGCTCAGGGAGTTGCCCCTCCCTTTATACTGTGCAATTGTGTTCTCGTTTATAATTGTTGTTGATAATGAATGTGTATGGGTGTTCATTGGTATAAAGGATAACATAATAATACTTAATTGAGAATCACAAGCTAAGTAGGAATAAGTGGTTAGGCGTAGTCCATGAGCACAAGTATTGGTGAAAAGAAAGTGTTCGGTGGTGCCGCACCTCGCCAAGAGCAGTTGAAAGACTACCATTGGCCTGGGGGCGTGACAGGTGGTATCAGAGCACGCTGATGACTGGGTTGACGATGAAGTGCTGATCCCACTACACTATCGTGAGTTGGTATCAGAGCTCGGCTGGAGCTGGTGTTAAAGCAGGGTTGTGCGTGACAAAGTGCAGGTGTGGGTACACTTGGAAGAAGTGATTGTGGTGACAGGTACTTGCAAGGGAAAGAATTTGGTGAAACACTTCCTGATAAGTGTTGCATCAAGGACTTGGGTTGCAGGTGAAGTTGTTGTATGGTCGAGACTAGATTGCAAAGAAGGAAGAGGCTATTAGCAATGGCCGAATCATAGATTGGGTCTAGTCATGGTATGAAGGACACTACTCTTGGGTTTATTGAAAAAGTGTTGGAGAAAGTGGAGGACTTGGAGGCTTACTAGAATAAGATGATTGACTTGGTCGTGAAAGAACAAGAGGAAACTTTGAAGATGAAGGAAGAGCTCAATGAACTCCAAACTCAACACGAGTACACTGATCTTATGTGTACACAACTTGAAGTAAGGGTTAAGGAGGTTGAAGAAGCAAGGGACCAGGGTCTTGTAGACGTCATGGACTTGAAGAAATCTCTTGACAAAGCCAGAGATGAGATCGCGGTGTTGAAGAAAGCCGTGAGGCATGGCTCAGGTGGAGGAGTGCCTCATGTGAACTTCAAGGAACCAGAATCTTTCGATGATACAAGGACTGCAAAGACTCTTGGCAACTTTGTATGGGACATGGAGCTTATATTTGGAATGGTTGGGTCTATCTGATGATGAGACGAAGGTCAAGGTAGCTACTCAGTTCTTGACAAAGGATGCTAAGATGTGGTGGTGAAGACGGATGGACTAGATTGCCAGTGGCAGTGCTAGTGATATCACTTCGTGGGATGAGATGAAAGGAGCTTTGCAGGCCCATTTCAGTCCTCAAGATGAAATGTGGGAAGCAAGGATGAAGATAAAATTCATAAAGCAGACAGGGAACCTTCAGACATACCAGCGGGGGTTTGCAAGTGTGGTCCTAGAACTTCCTGACATGGCGGAAAGGGACAAGGTGTTCAATTTCATTATTGGGTTGAAGCCTTGGGCACGCAATGAAGTGAAGAGACAGAGGATTAGAACACTTGAAGAAGCTTTTGCTGCTGTGGGCAGGTTGGTGGAGCATTATGATGAGACTTCTGATGATAGGAAGAAGAAGTCCGACAAGCTGAAAGATAAGAAGAAAGAAGATGCTTCGAAATCGGATGACAGTTTGAAGACGAAGAAAGTCTTGAAGTGTTGGATATGTGTTGGACCACATACGGTGAAGCATTGACCTTCTAAACCGAAAGTGGCTGCGATTGCACAATCTAATGCGAAGGATGAAGGAGCTTCTATGGGGATGGTGCAGATACTTGGTGTTGCTACTGCTACAGAGGTGATCTTTCAAAAGGATCCTAAGAGGAATAAGTTGGAGTATGTTCGGATGAAAGTTGGAGATGCTGATATACTCACTATGGTGGATAGTGGGGCTTCTCACAACTTCATGGGGGAAGATACTGTGAGAAGGATTGGGCTAAAATTTGTACCGATCAAGGCACAAATGAAGACAGTGAATTCTCCTCCGGATGAAGTTCTTGGTGTAGCTGAAAAGGTGGACACGACACTTGGTGAGTGGACAGGGAAGGTTGACTTCACTATAGTGCAAATAGATGACTATGAGGCTATGTTGGGGATGGAATTCATGAAACAGTTTGATGCTATGATTGTTCCACATTTGAATAAGCTATACATTTACGATGGAAGGGAAGATGTACCCATTGGTGTGCCTACCATTGGAGTAACAAGGCCTGATTGTAAGTTGGCAGTAATGCAAATGGAGGACGAGAAGCGGATGGATGACATGAGTAAGCGGTTGTCCATGGCTGAGACAAAGCTTACGGAGCAGTCATTGCTCATCAGGACACTTTCAGGTAGTATCTTGGATTTGTCAAGAAGGCTAGAAGTGGTCAAGGATGATGATGATGATGATGATGAGGCATATGTGAGGCCGAATGTCTAAGAGGAGGATCAGGTCACTTATCTACAGAGGATGGAGATTGGGGATCCTGACAGATGGATTGAGATGATTAGTGAGGGTGAGCCTTCAGGCTCTACTCCCTCCACATCTTCTTAGATGGACAAGAAGATGGGGCTCATTGTTGGCTTCTTATGGTAGTGAGTCCTTTAAAACAGGTTGAGCATGTATGACAGATGGTGCAGGGATGGCTTGGCATCAAGCATCATGACATGTTGCAGATGGGATGGAGTTTTCATGGACCTGAACATGGTGGTGGTGAGATTCTTGGTGAGTCCGAGATGTGGCAGAATCCGAGATAGCCTGGTGAAGGCATAAGGAGGAACATTCTTATGATTTGAGCGTGACAGTTGGACTGATCAGCCAACTAGTTCAAGTCATGAGGGCTAGCAGTGTACCAGAGAGATGCTGGCATCAGGAAAACAAGGAGGACAGTTCACAGGATGAGGACGACACATGGTGGAGATGGTAGTTCTACATATGTTGCAGGGATGTTTGCAGTATGTGGAGGAGTTGACATCATGGACCGAGGATGAGACAGACATTGGTTTTGATCTTGGTGGATGGATACTAGGATGATATGTTGTCGAGGATGACAACGACTTCAGGTGGAGGAGGATGTAACATCCTGCGGTTCCACCCGAAGTGCGACTGCGTTCAGGTGACGAGTGACCATGGGCGAACGACCGGTTGGAGGGCAAGTTGCGGTTGTGTGACATTTATGCGACGGTCATGCGATGAACTTATGTGATGTTCTCTTGGATGATATGTGCACATATCAGGAGGAGAGCATTGGAGTTTATACACACACTTGGAGCGTGGAACGATATGTTTGAGGCCGACATGGTTTTGGGCATTCTAAGGGTGTGCACAAGTGTTGGGCAAGTCATCTGGGCGCCAGACTTAGCCCCAAGCCTTGGTATATATTGTAATGGCGTTGAACACTTGGATACATCGCATTCGATCATCACACCTTCGTACAAGAGTAGAAGTGCACAGTTCTAGTGCGCAATACAAGAGGGGAAGGCGCAGATTTCTCATGCGCCCATCCTTGGGCTAGTCGCACGGTGGAAGGTTGCACTTGGTGTTGGGTGAAGGTGCGGGCAAGGTGCACCCGGTGATTAGGTGAGGCGTGCACAGTGAACGTGTAGCGCCCATTTGTGCCAAGTATTGGCGTGGGTGTCTTGGTGGCTCGGGTGAGCGCCCGCCCATCGTGCAAGTGTGCACGAAGGTGAACGAAGGAAGGAAACCGAGTTTGCCTTGATTGTAAAATTGACTAAGTATGAAACTTGGGCTTTCCAACTATACTTGTACATTTTAAACTGTTGTATAAAATATTGTTGGGCAGACTCATTGTTCAGGGAGTTGCCCCTCCCTTTATACTGTGCAATTGTGTTCTCGTTTATAATTGATGTTGATAATGAATGTGTATGGGTGTTCATTGGTATAAAGGATAACATAATAATACTTGGTTGAGAATCACAAGCTATGTAGGAATAAGTGGTTAGGCGTAGTCCATGAGCACAAGTATTGGTGAAAAGAAAGTGTTCGGTGGTGCCGCACCTCGTCAAGAGCGGTTGAAAGACTACCGCTGGCCTGGGGGCATGACACTATTCCTCTAGTCCACCTTTCAAAAGAAGCAAAGCATTCATTTTGAGAGGAAATTGAAAATAAACTTGAATTTCATACCTCATTTTCATGCACATACTTGGTTAGGGTGTCCTTGGCATCATGGTGTAAAATCTCCATCTCATGCATCTTTTCAAGAAGCTCTTACTTCTCCTCCTTCATGGCCATCAAATCCTCTTAAATTATAGTGTTCTCCTTCATATCTTCAATCATATCTTGCACCATGTCTCTCATGATGGAAAACTCCTGCAAAATCTCTTCATCAAAGAATCTTGCTAAGGAAGAGAGATTAAAGAAATCACTTGTTGAAGCTTCCATCACATAAACTTTCACACTGTTAATTCTTCTTGCAAAAATCTAAAGCAATCGAGAAAATAAACCTTTTCTATGATACAACTTGGTTTGTAGCTAAATGTTAGCTTTGTTGTGCTAATTTCATTCAAATATTTAAAAACACATGCTTGTCCATTACTTCATGTGCAGTGTTCTCTTATGTTGTTTGTGATTGGAAACAAGTAAATTTTATGTCATGTTTTATGTGAAATCATGAACATAATAGCATGAAAGTAAGTATTGAACAACAATAAGAAAATGAACAACAAACCATCAAGAAAAACACTCAACATAGTGTTTTGATAAAATAGTTCACCCCTCCTGGGCTACATCTCCTTGGTCCACCTTCCATGGCTTGGGTCTCTGTATTTTCTCAAAATGGAAAAAATTATAGTTTACAATGCTCTACGGCTCTTGAAACCTGCTTCAATGGACTCAGAGCATGCAAAAACCTGTAAGATGACTCTCCAAACTCTACAAATGGACCACAACTATTATGGGCATGAACTCCTCCCTCGTGGCCCTTGGCCACATAAAATTCAATGTGGAAAAATAACATATCAAAGTGCTCCATAGCCTCTGAAACATGTTCCAATGAGTTCAAAATGTCAAAACAATCTAGGAATGACTATTCATTTCCAAAAATTGGAAAACAATTGCTCTAGTTATGACTCGGACAATTTTTCCCTAAAAATCTCTTTCAAATCTGGAGAAACTCCAATTAGCGCCGCTAATTTTGGAGTAGTTTCGAATTTGGTGAAAGCGCCAGAACTACCACCGAATTAAACTTAGGGTTAAATACAGATTAATTAGGGTTAATTAGTTGTAATCCAATTAGTTAAGTGCTAATCCAAAGGTAACGCAAACACCACGTGGTTTTCCTACTGACCGTTGGAGCTAACTATTTTGGGTGGACAGATGTTGCATGATGGCATTAAATGTTAGCTATCATGGTTTGGAGTTGCCAATGTAAACGTTAACTGTAACCCATTCCCCGGAGTGTTCACATGTCTTGTTGTAATCATCACAATTGTGGTTTATGTTATAGCCTTCGAAGGGTTCGATAATCATTTGATGTAACGGTGGGCATGTTCACATGGGGAGGGTTGGCTTGTGGGTTGGACCTCCCCTAACTGCAAACCTTAAATTTAACATATGTTAAGAACATGTGAAACCCTTTACAATTAAGAAAAAAATGGTTAGCGGAGTTGGTTGAAGGCTTTGGATTATAGAGGAGAGGTCATGGGGTCAAACCCCGACACCTCCACAAAATTTTATCATACCATTGTAGGGGCACATGGTGGCCTCTATGCTTGCCACATTTTGCCTTCTGATTGGACCAACACAACCACTACTACCCAATGATGTGCTGCCACATGTCAACATATGACTCGTCCACCTGTACAGGAATATTTCAATGGAAATTTCTAAGGAATATTCCAAAGAATATTTCATGGAATATTCCAAGTAATATTCTCCTTGTTGACTAGGCTATACGAATGCCCAATCAGCCTATTTTCTTTTTTCAAAACTTTCCCCCTTTGGTGAAATGGTTAGCGGGCTCTAACTTCCTCATACGAGCTCTGTTTGGGACAAAATGAGTTTTGTGGGGATCGTATCACCGAGACAAACGTGATTGTTTAACTTTAGAGTGATTCTGAGCACTTTCATTTTTGAGCTATTTCTTTCCCTTAATCCAGATTCCGATCAATGCCTGTCATGGTTAGTAGGGATCTAGTAAAGGTCTTATTCAAGTAATTACATTTGTACTGTCATTTCCTTGTTATCTTACTATTCTGAAGGTGTCAGGCAATGACTTGGGCTCTGGGCCAGAAAAAGTGGCTCAAATCCCTGGGACACTAACAGAAGACTGAGAAAAATATTCCCTGGATGCTAGCGTGCCTTTTCATGAGAGCATCCAGAGCCTCCGAGATGCTAACATTCTTATGGAATGGGAGCGTATAGGGGTCAAGTGGTCCAAAATGTCACTTGACCAAAATGTCAATGGGACCCAAGGGTTGGTTAACAGAAAAATTAGGATGGTTTGTAGGGGTCCTATTATTGATTTTGAAGGTTGGTATGGTGTCTTTCCTTCACTTCCACTTCCTTAACGTGACTTAGGAGGTCGAATCATATCATAGTAACTTGTCAAATGTTTACCTCGGTTGGTCGGTTACATTGTTAGATGTGGGAGGAGGATGTTACAGAAATGAAAATACATATGGGCCAACAATACTGTAATATGCACCATGTCATCCTACAATTGGAATCTGAGTGTTTTGCAAGATTTCATTTTCCATCCTCAATTAATAGCAGAGGCGACATTATCAAACTCAATTTATTTTAAGCCAAGCTATAATTGGTTTGTCTCAATGATGGCATATTATCTTTTCTACCAGTAATAGTCTTGTTAGGATAATCCTGCAAAAACAAGTATGAAGATTTATCTTCAACCATTCTAAAAAATGAACAATTTTTATTCTTAATTATGCCAACATTAACATGTTAGTAAGTTTCAGGAGTATTTGTAGAATGCTTCGTCAAAAAATAGAATTTGTTCATATGATGTTTCTAACTGAGTTGATATAAGATAAAAGTTCAAAGTTCATATTATTATTCATACAACATATATCATACAGGAGCAAATATTTTAAAAATGTATTACCCGATGCAAAAGTCTAGACATAAATTTCACTGGAATAACAACCAAGATGAGTGACATATCCTAACTTTACAAAATCTCAATGATAACACTAAAAGGATAAAGCTATTGTTGTTATGCATGAAATTGATGTTCGAAATATGATTTAATATTACAACGTCAGAGAATCCAAAGATTTCTTGCATGAAACAAAATATTTCAATGTTATCTAGAAAGAATTCCAGAAAACAAACCACAAACTAGATTCCTCATCTGGATTATTTTCTCATTCTTGGGTTTGATAATCATTTTGAAGCACCAATTATACATAAAATAAATTAAATATTTCCTACATGAAACATAATTTTTTAAATTTATCCAGAAGCAATCCCAACAAATAGACCAGAATCTGAATTCCTCATCTGGACTAAGTTCTCATTTTTGGGTTTGATAATCATATGGATGTACCAATCATTTATAAACTAAATTAGAATAATCGTGACATAGAATATAATCTACTTTCAAAAGAAAACAATTCTGAACATAAAATCAAACTCATTTAGGGGATTGACTAAAATGAGCAACGAGATATAGATATACTAGTACTAAACATAAATGAAGAGTCTATAATTCTTCCATAAAAGAAAAAAATTACTATTTTTTCTATTACAGCGGAAATATTTACAATTTATAATTACAAATATCTTTTCATTTCCATGTTAATTATATTTCTGATCAATCCTTGGGTAGCTGAATTAGTGATGGGCATGATATGAAGTCTTATGGAAAGGAAATGGTTCAATATTCAAGTCCCTCGATTTTATGATATAGAATGTGTGTGAGAAAACATAAAAAAAATAGTATTCTCTTCATATGTTTAACACAAAGACCTTAGAAAATATCTAGTGATATTATATATACTGTATATAGTAATTTACGAGTCATCTTTGGACACTGATTTTATTTACTGGTCATCTAATATATCATTATTAAATTTGAATTTTATTATTAAAAAAAAATCATCTCTCATCCCTAGACCAAAAAATGCATTTCAAAATACATATTTAACTACAGATAAATCCAAGAACTTTACCCAATGGCCAACAACCCTTGAATATCTTATCATCAGGAGCACCAAAGACATAATGAAGCACCACTATAAGCTGAACCACACCAAGGCTAGATCCAAGCTAACCACTAGTTCTTGAAATCTCAACAATTATGTCAAAACAAAGTTCATTTGAAAGTTGTTTTAGCTCCCACACATCATGAGTCAAGAACCGAACATAGCTAAATTTTAACTTCAAATTTTATGTCTACTGAATCATCAAACAAACCTCCTTTCAAATAGAATTTAAAGAAAGAGTTATGCAAGCATCCGTAATCTAACGAGGTAAGGAAGATGATGAATGGTAGTAATCATATATTGATACAATAAGGATAGAAGCAACAAATATTAAGAAAAAGGAAAATATAAAATACAAATGGATAGTAGCTAATTGATTAGCACTAGACCGAAGTTCCCTTTGGTTAAAAAAACCCTGTAAGGTTGCACTACAGGAAAATGAGAAACAAAATATGTTGGTAGCTTCATCAGATATTGAGGATTTCTTTGTAGTTTCTAAATAATCTCTAAACAGAACAATATTTCTCTTCATGTATTTTTGAAAGCCCCATCAAAAGGAGTTTTCAAATTGAGGATACTGCAATAGAGAGTTTTTTGATGGTGAAGATGACAACTTATTACTTATGCCATCAAGGAGGGTTCCCATCTATGGGATGCCTCCCTAACACCCAAGCTAGGTGTGAGTCATGGGGGGATCTGGTGGGATAGTTGTCCTCTCTTTTGTTGTATCTTAGCAGAAATATGTTTAACCCTTTCTAGGTAAATGACACTTTGTAAGTGTACAAGTACACAAAAGCATGTAACAATGAAGAATCCCTTACTAAAAAGGAGAAAAAAATATAAAAGAAACCCTAAGAGTTCAAGAGTATACATGCTACTTCAACAAACATGAATAATCAAAACTATAACCTCTACTCAAGTAGAGAGATTCTCCATATGAATTGAATAATTGATTGTGTTTGGGAGAAATGAGGGCATATGGAGTCAAAGTGTTAGCCTGAGGGAATTGTTTGCTACTTTTTAACATTTGAGCTATTTGATAATGGGAATTCACATATATGTTACACATTATAATTGAATTGTGAATACATGAATCTCAACAATATAGGGAATTGAAAATATTTCCAAGCGTTAGTATGATCATATTGTGTCTGCAATCATCACCTGTAATACAACTTTCTTCTTATGTTGTAATATCTATATAGAGGCATCTAAAATGATTTTGTGGGTGCATTCAATTTAAAATAGATGTTAGCACAAAAGATATCAAGCCATCTAGATTGAAGTTGTGGGTGCATCAAATTTAAAATAGATCCTAGCATAAAAGTTGTGAGTTTAAAATAGTTACTCATTTAAATGAATAAATCTAGTGTGTTGGAGAAAAAGTTGTAAGGAGTACAGGTGATAGATTAACATTTATTCTTATTAACTCCAATACTATTGAGATTTTTTGAAATTTAAACAAAAAAAATACGACTACCAACCTCTCACTATTTTTTATCTATGCTAGTTTTTTTATATATTTACTAGTAATTTTTTCTTTTTAACATGCTTGACATTGATTTCTATTCAATTTGCGATTTTGTGTGTTTACTTTACAGTCACATCTCATACACCACAACGAGCATGAACACACTTCTTCTCTCTCCACAACTAAATTTATTGCACTCATCTAATGCACCTTAATATTAGTGCACATATACATAGTCTAAAGTGTTAGATCAATTGGTTGTACCATTTACCCAAGGCATGTTGCTAATTGGGAGCTCTTGAATCATGTGTGGAATTAAATAAAGTTGTAACTACCAATGGCCATTGTGGGTGGTGGTTTAACCATTCTCCCTATCAATGTTATAGGGATGAGAAAGGGATACTATGAAACTTTTCTTTGGGCAAATAAAATTGCACATACAAACGACACTTACATTACTTAGAACACAAAAATATTTGATGAATACTACTTTACCACGTAGGATGTACATTGGATTTCCCCACTCCTACTAGCATTGTGAATGAACCTCACTTTCTCATGATGCAATACAGATCTATATTCTTGAATTACCATTCAAAAACCTAGGAATATAGTATTAGAATCCCATTTCCATTCAAGGTTATAAATTATGATTTATTTTCCAGGTATCTTTTCTAGATTTCTAGAGTATAAGAGGAAACAATCTAACTTCAAATTTTTCCATTTTATTCATTGAATAAATTCTACCTCAGTGTGGGTTAAGCTTTGATGCCTAGCCTTGTTCTTCAAGAAAAATGCATATGACAATTAAAGAACGATAATTGCACCAAAAGAGGTGAGGCACATTCTACAGCATGGGTGGTGGTAAGCCATAAACTCGGTGTTACATGATAGAGAGAGATCTATGTGTATAATGACACATTGAATCTTGTAGGTGTGTTACATACATTGAATTATGAGCACTTTGAAATAGATCTAATTCTACATATGATGTTTCCCTTAATGTGTTTTGTAAACGAAAGCACCTTGCAGAAAACCCTTCAAGAACTTTCCCATGATCCAGTAGATGGTAAACATGGTGAACTGTTAACCTTGACTGCAAACCCAAAATTCCATGTGCAAATATATTATCAAGTTCAATCCCTTCCAGTCTTTCTTCCTTGCATGTAATAGATCCCTAATGCCAACTATATAGGCCTCATCACACTACACATAGTAAAACCCCAATGCCTTGTTCAAAATTATTTTCTAAGCTCAAATCCTCCCACCCTCTTGTAGTGTATGGAGTAGAACCTTAATGCCAAGTGCAGAATATGTTCTCAAGTTCAATCCTTATCACCTTGTCAAGGTGTCTAGAATAGAACCTCAATGTCAAGTGCATAATACGTTATCAAGTTCAATCCTTCTCACCTTGTCACAGTGTCGAGAGTTAAACCCAATGACATGTTTTCCAAGTTCAATTCCTCTAGCCTCGATGCATAGAGTAGAAACTAATTACCAATTATGGAATATGTTCTTAGGTTAAGTTCCTCCCACCTTGTTTCATTTCATGGAATAAAACCCCAACACCATGTGCATAATATGTTATTAAGTTCAATTCCTCCTGTATATTTATGGAGAAAGTTATAACAGTAATGCTCAGCGTAAAGTCCATTGTCAAGTTTAATGCTACCTACCTTTTTGTTGTGCAAGAAGTAGGACCCCAATGCCAAGTACAAAATTTGTTATCAAGTTCAGCCCTCATGGAATCGTTCTGTGTTCACTCACACTGACCCTAATCCAAGGCCAAAACTTGATCTTGAGTTCAATCTCTATGGAGTTTGTGTCCCAACGCTTAATGAAAACCCCAATGCCAAGTGTCAAAGGTTTTCTTGAGTCCGTAATGTATATTGTAGTAGGAATTCGTCTCAGAGTTATAATGAGATAGGCCACAATTGTATTCTTGTTTCATAGTTGAACTATGTTATGTGCAACTCTGGTATTGGGTGCCTTTGTAGTGCTCTCATCATTTCATTTCATGTTGCAAGAAAACATTGATATATATTCTCATTATTTTCAAATATATGGATGCTTTATATGAATCAGATAATTGATCATGTCTAGGAGAGGTGCCAGTGGATTCTCTAAATAGTACTCTCCTTGGTCAGATAAAGCACTAGCATAAGCTTTACCAACCTGAAAATCATTAGTTATTTAACACATTTAAGTCCCGATAGAACTTTCACATGTAAAATTCGGTTAGCCTACCACTTTTTGTCAAACCCATATTCTGAATTTTAGCCTAACCCATGGCCATATAGTGTCCACATCATGTTGAAACTATTTGTTAGACAAAATGTTGAGGATGAATGTTTGTTTGTTTAATATTGACTAGAAATAAAAATAGGCTAGGAAGCATATAATTATACAATAGGTGTAAGTCTGCATAATGTGTAATTACTAGATCACCAAAAATATTCAAACCTTTTCCACCGTGTATAGTTAGAAAATATAAGTTTACACTTGAAATTGAAAAAAAAATGAGATATTTGCATAATGTATAAAGACTTCTATTTCTTCCTTGGTGATACCTAATTTTAACAATTTAAATTTAGGGACACTCATGGCATGCTCATAGAAAAAGTAAATGAGGGCATATGGAGTCAAAGTGTTAATATGAAGGAATTGTTGGGCGTGGAGCCTGATTATGTTCTTTATTCAAAGTTATCAATGCATTGGACCCCAGTTCATAATGTGGCGGCAACGCCGCCATAATATTTGCACTGCAAGGGGGGTCTATGGGGGTGGTAGCAAATTTTAGGAGCCCCCCCTGGTGGGGGATTAGAGGCAGTGCCCCTGAAGCTAAAAATAGATGTAAAATTTCCTTATAAAATGTTGTAATTTCATAGTCAATTTGGGCCATTCATTAGGCAGGGATCTGACGATAGAAGTTATGTTTAATTTAGGGTTTTTTTCCCTAGAAGGTAACCCCTTGCTATATATGAGGGAATCATATTGCATATATGTATATTTGTATTCTGAGTGAGAAAGAGAGAGGAGATTGTGTGAGAGCGAAGAGGGAATTACAATAGATCTGTTGTAGGTCATATCTCTTTAGTTTTCTAGATAATAGAAAAGGAACAACTGGTCATTTCCCATGGACATAGCCCAAATTGGGTGAACCACTTATATCTGTGTCTCTCTTGTTTTATATGTTTTCTGTTTTTATATTTCTGCAATATATTTTATGTCTTCCATTGCTCTGTAATGTATAATTTTCTAACAGGAATTGTTTCCTATTGATTATCAAGCAAGGCAAAGCTCCAAAAATATGCTACATCTAACTCCAATATATTGTTTTATATTGCAGAAAATTTCTATAATTTTAAGATGGTTAGCCATGAACTTTCTATTTATTTTCATGGGAGAATAAATGGTGTCATAGTTGGAGTTGGGTTTGCAGCCGAGTAAGATAATTTTTCCAACAATGAAGTCCTTGACCTCCTTGTCCATGGAGACTTTCTTGGGTTCTCCCCACTGAAGCCATGAATCATTTGCATTTTCACCATTGTTTTGTTTGGGGTTTCTCAAAAATTGTATCAATTGGGCGAGCTCGGTAGCGAGATTTTTTAGATACTTGTTTGGAGGATTTGAGCATAAGTAAATTACCTCCAATGACTTGGAAATATTGAATTGGAATTCCCTTGGTTATTTGAAGACATTTGCACAAGTCACCCCTAAAGAATTTGATGCTGACTGAAAATTATGTCTACCTCTACTTCCACTACCAATTCTAACTTCTCTGTGAACCTAGAACTTGAGAATCTACATGAATTGATTCCTCCATTGGTCCATTTTTATTTTTATTTTGTCAATGAGGCCATCCCTTCTTGAAATATTTTTAAAATTGTAGGTTTTGCGAACTGAGTTAAATGACATTGCATTTTCACATCAATAGTATAGGATTGTTGTCCACACTATGGTAATTATGCGTTAGGTTAGGTCCACAACTCATTTGTTCTCAATTTAAACCTAGATAACAGATGTCACACCAAGTCACCTTCATCTTCATTGTGAAAAATATTGGGTATACACTAAAAATGTATCTCCCATCCTCCTCAAGGATGTTAATTCTCTGCCATGATTAATGTAGGAACAATGGACAGTGCCTTTGCAAAGAGCCAACAAATTTCGTTGTACAAAAAATAATTAAGGGGTTTGAAAGAAACTACAAAGGTGCTAAAATCATGAGTAGTCTAACACAATGTAGATGGGTATGAAAAATGACTCAAATAGAAAAGGTTAGCATTTCTATAATCATAGTGAGAAAGGTCCAAAATACTTCTATTTTTTGCAATACTTGATCGTGCCCAGAGTGGGGAGAGTTTTAATGTTGGATGGAAGAATGTTTAGGTCTAAAACGCATCTATGCTCAATTTCAACCTGGATCACAAATGTCACACAAATCTCCTCTGAAGCATTCACCTTCCCTATACCATGTTCATTGTGAAAACTCATTCCTAACCTCATGTTATTTACTATCTTCCCCAATTTGATCTTCGTTTCCTTTAATTGGTTCAACATCTATTGGAATTCCACTTTTTGAAAACCCCCTTGAGTTACATGTCCTTCAAAATCAGTTCCAACATGATCCTCTTCTTTCTTAGAATTAGTCACAAATATTATTTTTATCCTTCTATACATATCAACCTTCTCTACCATAGGTGATGATAGAGATGAAACCTGCAATGGAAAAATAACACCCTTGTCGAAGAAGAAAAGGGAAACAAACTCGTTTTGTAGTGCTCCAATATTGATGGAATCGAGAAGAAATTGAGCCAGGTTCATAGTTTCTCCTCTCTTCGATGCAATCATCAATCTTAGGTGAAAAAGCAATAGTTAGATTGATTAAATGGACAAAACAATACTTTTCCTAAATGACTCACTCAACCACAAAATGTTACACATGCCATTACAACTCTTTGTATGAGTGTTGTAAGATGAGCCATTCTATGACAACAATATCACTCATATATTAAATCATAATTTGCATTAAACATCAAATACTTCAGTGACTGAAGTGGTAGAAGCCCGAGTGACCTTATTCATCATGTTTTTTTTGGACACTATAAATGATAATATATTGACTCAGACTGCTTGGATTTGAAATCTGACCCATTTCTGATTGCTCAAAATACATTCAATATATATACAAAATCAAAGAGTAAATAAAGACTTGTCAAAAATATTAAAAACTTACAGGTAATAGGGGAATTCCAATTTGACTAAGTACACAGATAGATGAATGTGAAACTCTTTCATGAGGGTGGTGATATCTACAAACAAAACCAAATTTACAATCCCTTGTTTTTATGTAACAATGACATTCTAGTTACATGAAGGATGTAGGAAAATTGTTATAAACCAATATTATAAAGTAAGTAGCCCTCATTGACATAATTCCTCATATCATGTGCTAATTTTGTCATATTTGGAAACTTTAGGAAGGACATCAACTTCAATCATTGTTGTGTCTTATTACTTTTTTAAGCCACAAACATGATAGCTACGATATCCTTTGATTATCGGTCCCAACACTCCAAAAAATTTCCCAAACGCACCTACAAATATTGGCCATACTCCCATCAAATCAAAACTCATCAGATACATGATCTATAACAAATAATACACTAATTCAGACTGCTTGGCTTTGAAATCTGACCCCTTTCTAATTGTTCAAAAGATATTCAATACAGATACAAAATCAAAGAGTAAATAAAGACTTGTCAAAATATTAAAAACTTATAGGTCGTAGGGGAAGTCCAATTGGACTAAGCACACAGGAAGATGAATGTGAAACTCTTTCATGAGTGTGGTGATATCTACAAGAAAAACCAAATTTACGGTCCCCTATTTTTATATAATACTGACATTCTAGTTACTTGGCTATGGGTATACAGATATATTTCAACCATGCAAGGAGGAGGTGGCTCACTTGCTTGTTGAGATCCCAAACTAAAATTTAGGAAAAACCCTAACTCCATGATGAATTTAGCTTTTGATGCTTCCTTGAATTTTCATTGAGTAGAAATAGAGGAAGATGACATTTTGCAACGTAGACCATGGTAGCCATGGGTATCCAGACAAATTTTAGCCACTCAAGGAGGAGGTGGATCACTCGAGTTTCGAGGTTTTATAGAGATGATAGAGGAAGGCTTGTATGCATTTTTTCCTTAACTGACAGTGCTGGCTATTCGTGCGTGATGGAGGAAGGGTTCTATATAATTTTTTCCCTCACTTTTAGTGTTAGTTGTATATTGTTTTCCCCTAAATATTAGTTTTTTCCTAACTATTAATCTGATGACACAAAAATCTTCAATTGTCTAACATTTGATCTGACGATGTAGAGTGGTGCACAATGGAAGATGGGGGAGTTGTTCTTAGAGGGGAATGCCTTACAACATAATTAATTAAATCTAATTTTAATATTCATGCATGTACAGGGAATGCATGTCTAGTCCTACACCTACCTTCGACCAAAGAAAATTAAAAGAATAAATCAGACCTACATGGGAGTGAAGTGGAAAATCGAATTTCATGTAGGTGGAGCAACCTAAAACCCTCTGAAATTGATGATGCTTTAATGTCTTTAGATCTCATTTCTCATCATCAATTTGTTCTATTTAGTGCTTGCCAAACTTACCGTTGATGTGGCCACGAATAACCCTTGAGGTAAGCAAGTTTTCATTGGAGTAGTATCCTTCATTCATTTGTGATAGGCCTTAAAATTTATATATATTTAAATTTGAGACCCACTGTTATAAATTACCTCTGGTTATAGGTTCGATCATGGAGAACTAATGTTCATTTGAGCCTCATTCAAGGTGACTCCATCTTGGAGGTCACATGAGCCATAATGTCTACAATTGGGACCCACCAGAAGCTACGAGATTGAATAACACAAAACGATAATCTGACAGTGTTGTCAAACTGATGCCAAGTTCTTGACGAAATGATATTTTTCCAACAATTATAAGGATCGACTTGGAAAGGAAAGTAGATGAACATTAGGGCCCCACCACTGTCTTACCTTCTTTATGGAGGGGCTTAGACCTTGATGGCCGAACTTGCCCATGAATAAACCGATTTTTTAGAGTTTATGGCAGAATTTATGGGTGAGGATGATACAGAAAAGTACATATGGTTTTATATCTTGAGATGGTTGTACATGTGACGGGAGTACACAATATAATACATGTCTTGTAGTGATTTTGGTTTAAGAGGCATTTAAAAAAAGAAAAAAAATATAAATTAATTTTAAATAAATTAAAATTAGATTGTGAATACCTTATAGATTTTAATTAAAAATTAATTTTTATAATATAATAATATTTTCATTTCAATTTTAAAAAATATCTTATTTTTTATTGAAGTACTGATATTGTTTTGCTAGCAATCCTTTCTGTAGACAGAAACAATCCCTCTAGTCCTTTGGGAGGATCTAGCAACTAAATAATACAACTACATGCAATCTTTCCTAATTCAGACTAGAAAGTACAAAGGAGGATATGTCTCCTACCTCTCTCTGATGCTAATACCCTTGTTGTCGACCTTGAATATTTGGCTTCCAAGCTCACGACCTCCTCTTCGTTGCTATAGATGAGTGCATACAAGAAAGATTAAGTGGAGACAACAAAACTATATAAAGCATAACATTTTCTAATACAAATTATGTAACAAATCAAGGTGCATTACAATAAATGGACAATAATTGACACATTTATGGAAAGAAAACACATATTGTATTATTAATAGATGAAAAAGGGAGCACTACAACCAATGAAGCCTTGATTTTGGAAGCCTCCTTCAAGTGAGATTCCAAGTCCAAGCCTTAGCCTTCAAACACCTTTCCTCCTTTACAAATGGACAACATTTGGGCATAATTCAACACTAGGATAGAAACCAACCAAGCAACAACCAACCCTTAGTGGATGCTTGGAAATTCATTTATAGGGAAGGAGAGGGAGTTGAGGATCCGTGAAAAGATGAAGGAGGTACATATCTCAAGGGAAAGATCCATGAAAGTAGGATCTAGTGCCAGGAATGGGAGATCTCATTCGAATCTTCATCTACCTAAAACCACATCATCATTCACAAGACTTATAGTAGGATAACTTCTCCTCCATCTTGGGAAAAACTGCCTAAAGAGGACCATGGTGGATTTTCCTCTAAAAGTAGCACTAAGAAGGCTAGACATGTGTAGTGCCAAAGGTTACCGGCATGGATTTTCTTGATAAAAATAGTGTTGGGCTTGCAAAACAAGGCTTTTGACAAGCTCTTCAGAATGCTTTCAAGGAATGTTCTGTACCTTTTATTTAGGGATGCTCCAAACATGTTTAATGGTGATTACATTGTTTGCGACATTTTTCATCACTTTGTGACACTTGCGACATTGATGACACAAAGTGCGACGCTTTGGGATACAAGACTGGGAGTCTGAAAAAATATTGTATAACAGATTCCCCCTAAAGTATGAAGGCAGAACAAGAAGTGATGGGTGAAGTTATTTACAAGAAAAGGTAAGGACTCAGAGAACCATCATTAGGAGACTTGCAAATCACACATAATAAAATATATCAAACATATCTAATGTAAGTATGCCTACAAAGTAGGAATCTAACAATACATGGATCCATAACATGGATGGAACCATCCATATAGAAAGGATCATGTTTACAATCATGAATACTTAATAACTCCATGCATCTTGGATTTATCAAAATAAATCTAGGGTCTTCATCTCCATCGTGATCCAACCAAAGTTCGAATCCCACCATGTGAATAGATGTGTTAGAATTGAACATGGTAGAAACCACCTGATTACATGTCAATGATGTAAATCATTAACATGCACAAGAGAAACCACCAATGATGACGATGGCTCTCAAGGTAAAACAACACAATCCACGAGTGTGAACAAGGAAGATGCAATCAAATAATCGCAGAATCATTTGATCGAAGGCCAATGATGTGAACCTATCGTTGTATGCGAAGAACCTGCCATTGAGGCATGCAAGCTCCAAGGTACTGAAAGGGAGTTCCTATATCATCTTCCCAGATAATGAGTTGGAGTTGATAGGAAGTGATCTGTCAAAGGAGGGCCATAATGTTCCCCACATCATCAACATGAAACAAAGGATTTTGTAAAGTTGGCAAAAGTGATTCAAGATTGGTCTAGAAAACGTCAAACCTGGTACAAGTGGTTTGAATTTGTAAATGGGACTTCTCTTGAACATATCAATGACATGATTCTAGAATTTGGTAGCATTTTACTCAAAATAAGATCAGAGGTCATGGTGACAATAGGATATAATTAGATGAGAGGAAAATGGATTTCCCAAACCCAGTAAGCCAAGTGACAAAGTGAGGGTGCCCAAAACCTGGCATGAGATACATATAAGTGTCATGTTCAAGAGTGACATATTTTCTTTCATAAAAAATACAAGATATATGTTTCTTTCCATTTACCCCCACTACTTATGGTGAGTACCTCTTTATTTTAATGTCAAGCTTGAAGAGGATACCATATGCTTTTCATATAAGTTCATCCTTCGGATGAACCCATCCTTGTATTTATAATGAGCCCTAGGAAGGGGTAGCTTGGCCTTGTCATGGTGTCAAGTCCTTCGTCGTTTTAGTTTTATGAGTCTGACGGAGGGGTAACTCAACATATTTTTCATGTTTAGAGAGTTTGAAAAGAGGCGAAAAGAAAACTCTAGATGTCCCTTTTCATAGATAGTCTCTTAAGTCTGAAAAGGTAAAACACAATACTGAAGACAACCTCTTATCCATGTTTGACTAAGGTATTCCTTTTTCGTAGCGATTCTATCTCAGTCCAGAAAAGGGTTAAACTTATACTGAGCATACGTCTTTTCATTTAATTTAATGAGTTCAAAAAGATAAGTTCTCGACAATATTTTCATATTTTTGGAGTCTGAAAAGAGTTGAAAGAGGACTGCAATTGGATGAACGAGAGGTATAAAAGGATAACAACTAGTTCTGATCATAATGGAACTAATCAAAACATATAAAGGTAAAGAGGTTGACTAATAAGACCACTCATAGTAGATGTTCCTTAGGCAAGGGTAAAACAACCAAGTGAAAGCGCATGACTGGCCAAAGAGATGGTGACGATGGAATAAAAAAACCAAGGCTCATCTAGCAAAAGCAGGCTGATAAAAATGAAAATAACGAGATGTAGGATGAGAATGGTTTCATTTTTACACAATCTTGAAACATGGTAAACTATGCTTGAGGATACTTGAAGATGGTTTCATTTTTTCACAAGCTTGAAACATGGGAAACTATGCTTGAGGATACATGAAGATGGTTTCATTTTTTCACAAGCTTGAAACATGAGAAAAAACTATACTTGGATTTAGTTTCATTTTTACAAAAAATTGAAATAGAGACAAACTATGCTAGTTTCGGTTTTACACAATCTTGAAACAAATAAAAACTATGAGAATGATTTTAGTTTTAACCAAGCTTGAAACATGGGAAACTGTGCTTGAGGATACTTGAAGATGGTTTCATTTTTCACAAGCTTGAAATAGAGACAAACTATGCTTGAGATAAGTTTCATATTTACACAAGCTTGAAACAAAGAAAAACTATGCTTGAGATTGGTTTCAGTTTTACACAAGCTTAAAACAAAGAAAAATTATGCTTGAGATAAGTTTGCATGCTCCAAGAATAATGACTCAATTTGAGGTACATGCCCTTCAAGCTTCATTTCATTCACCTAAGCAGACTACTGGTTACTAATAGGTGGATGGAATGAAGGTTCATTTACGAGATCAAGTGAAAGACTCGACTAGGAATTTACGAGATCTAATCAAAGACTCAAACTGAAAGTGGATTCATTTCATTTTTTAACGCGTTTGACACATGCAAAGAACAATGCTCATGAAACCTTGTTTCATATTTTAACGAGCTTGACACAAGTAAAGGAGATCTGCTTCAAGAACCTTGATTCATTTTTTAAGGAGCTTGACACAAGACAAAGAACTCTTCTTCGAGAACCTTGATTCATTTTTTAAGGAGCTTGACATAAGAAAAGGAACTGTGCTCTGAGAACCTTGACTCATTTTTTAAGGAGCTTGACACAAGACAAAGTACTCTACTCTGAAATTTTGATTATGGACCATAAGAGGCCATGGCTTCCAAAAGGTTCTCATCAAATGGGAGAAAAACGATCTAGAAGGGATACATGTCAAGGGATCTAATGGAAAGATTAGGCTCTGATGCCCCCAGTACATTATGGACTATATCACTAACCAGATCATTAGTATACATGGGCATGGAACATGTGGCCACATAATCAACTTGTGATGGGGGTGATACCACTTGCATACAAGGACCATTTAGGTAATATAGTTGATTGGGAATCAGGTTAGGATCAATGAACAAAAGGTGATCAATGGTCACGATTCTTCCTTCATGTGGGAAACATATCACATGAAAGAGAGAAGAGACAAGAGCTCTGATGACATAAACATAGTCACATCCAACGATTAAATTAAAATCCAATGGGCCTTGGAAATCCATCACATCAATATAGATGATTTTTCTTCCCAAAGTAATAGGAAACTTAGGAAGGATCCCTAATGGTTTATTGGTTCCTCTATTAAAAGAAAACATATTTTGGGTAACGAACATAAGCTATGGAGAATTAAATCTTGCCAAGTAGTTAAGTAGAAAATACTAACCGATGTCCTTATTTTATGATTGTGCCAGGCACACGTATATTAAAGCATGTACTATGATTTGGAAAGGCACATAAGAAGGAAGATGATATCTTGTAAGTCGGCTCTAATCAAAGGATGTGACCATACTACTTGGAGGGGGTTCCATGGGAATGGGAGAACTGCCCCCTTGCATTATGGGAATGGTAGGATCACCCCCCTGTTCTGTAGGAATGAGAGGATTTCCCCTCAAATTATTGGAATTTGAAGAAACAAGAAGAACTTGAGTCGTATGAACTTCACTCTCTATGGGAAAGGTACAATCAACCGAAGGTGAAATCGAGTCAACCATTTTATCAAACAATTGTTGGTCGTGAACAGACTCATGGAGTTCACATTCAGAGAGAGTAGGATTGACTAGAGATGAATTTTGATCAATCATTTCATTAAGTAGTGGAGGATGAGGGGAAATCTTTTGATAACCAATAAAAAGACAAGGTTGAGAAGTTGTAAGGTTATCCAACACTTATGAGGCTTCATCCATATAAGGAAAAAGGTGAATAGGATGATTCCCTTCGCATAAACTACATGGAAATTTGATTTTTCCCCTTTTCCCATGGACCTTACAATCACTAGTTGAGGGTTTGTAACTACCATGATCTTGAGAGGCCCATGAAAAAGGTTGATGTGAGCATGTAGACCACACTTCAAATACCTTGAGAATACCAGGAGAATCTCTAAGAAGGTGATCACCCTTACAAAGCATGAAAGGGAATTAAACTTTGCGGAGATAACTGGAAGGTTTCTCCATATTATTTGCATCCATAACAACATCTTCTTGGTTGTTCCCCAACTATTCTTTCATCTTCTTAATCCTCATTTTCTTCTTCTTCTTATCCACTTTATTCCTAACTTGTAGGATTTCACTAGATGAAGAGGAAGAAGAGGGAGAATACCGAACAAGTGAAGAAGGCAAAGAGCAAACTTTAGGATCAACTCGAGGTCGATATTTTTCAAGTGGAGGAGAACTTGGTTGAGAAGCAGTTTGGACATTCGAAACCATAGGGGTCAAAAATAACCAAATTGGAAAACAAATGGTAAATCCAGGAAGGGACAACGTTGCCATATAAGGGGCACCAATAATTCCAAAAGATGGAAAAGGACCAGGATTCTAGTCAGAGTGTTTCCCTTGATTGGTGGACTCAGGAATTGTTTCTATTACTCTCAACCTAAGATCTACTAAGGACTATTTCCACAGGAAGGATGTTGTTCCATGGTCAATTAATTGATTTTAGAAATTAAAGACACAAACAGAAGAAAGGGGTAACTAGGCATACAGGTTTACCAAGAAAACGTGAACTACAATATACACCATGGAAAACCAAGGACTTATGTATGGCAGCTAATCTGCCAAATGTTGAGTTCAATGTATCACGGTATAAAAGGTTGCAGACTCGATTACCAGTGGATGGATAAAAACCTATAGGGGACTTTGAAGTTCCTTTATACTTTTCATGTGTGAAGCATCATCCGATTTACCCAAAGGGATGTGGAGAATGATCTTATACACTATTAGGGTCCTATAAATTATATGATCTCAAGGTGATGGAGTATTTTGTATATGTAATTTCATATGTACATAAATTTCAATATTCAAATGATTTACAAAAATATATGAAAAAAGAAAATGAAAAGAGCGTATGCTAAGAAAAAAAAAGAAAAGGAAATAAGAACCCCACAAAAGAAAAAATAGAAAATAATATGAAAAGTGCTACAAGTTTAAATGCCACTATTGATAAGTTAGTTTTTTAACTCATTATCAAATAAGGTTGTCTGCAAGTTGTTTTTCAAATGCCACAATGACTAAAGTTTTGTTCAAATCATACAGTTTGATCATGATTGAACACATTTCAATTTCTATTGAATAGGTTAGTGAATAAAGATTTACCAAACATTTTAATCTTGGTAAATTAGTAGCTAGGCAGAAATAAAATCGATTCAATAGTTTAATCTGAATCAATACTGTGATAAGTGATAGATTTTCATAAAAAAGTGATATGGGTCTGCTAGTTTAAATGCACCCTGCAAAAGAAGAAGAGGATAAATGTTAACTTAGAAAAAGAATTGAAATAAGAGGGTAGGTAGAAATAGAATGGTGATTTCAGGAAAAGCATAATTTTTTTTATCTTAAGTCAAATGTTAAAGATATTTTCATGTACAGGAGAAAGGCAAAGGGATAAAGGTTTTATTCTAAGGTTCGGCATATCAAAATATGTTTGGTACATTTTTCCACTATTCCTAAGTTTCCACACCCAAAAATCATTCCTCCACTTATATTTCATTTATTTTCCTACTGCGCCACGCATCCAATCATATTCCATTAAATTCTACCCCTACCCCACTACATGTACATCACATCATGATAAAACACCACCACCTTCACCTCATCTTAGCCCCCTTTTCCATATCCAATGGCTAATGTTATTTCTTGGCCCCCCCTCACCATCTGAACTTTACCATCGGCGGGGGGGGTTGAAATGAGCGGTATTGAAGCCTGAACCCACAACAACGTGGTACCATCTTGTGCTTTCTCACCCCCTTTTTCTGAAACCATTAACCACCTTAGGCCCCCTCTGAAGATGGTCTTCTCTACCACTCGAAACCATCACCCTATCCCTTACACTCCTGCCAATCCCCTCTCACCACCTCACTTATCCATTGCTTTTTCCAATCACTTCCACTCCCTCCAAATCAAGTAGTTAAGTAATTTAATTACTTAACCGTTAATGTAACAGACCTATGCCATCATCAATAGGAAGCTTGAAAAAAATAAAGTCCCTTGTTTCGCTCATTCACAGGTTACTGATATCATACTCTGCTAATACCAGTTTTTCGTGATAGGTTTTCCATTATAAATTGCAAGAGTTTCACCCAGCCGAGGATCGCACCAGCTAATTGCCTTTCAAACCAGTGCCTCTGTTTCCTACCTTCTTGAATCTAAGTCCATCTCTGCACCCTGTAAACTTGCACAATCAAGTTTTCAACAGTGTTCTCAGCCTAATCTGATCATGCCTCTTAAGGATAAGGGATAGGAACAACCTGTAAGCCCTTTGATCCACCATTCAATTGATTTTTATCATATACCTTTAGCAGACAGAGATTACAAAATCCATGAAACCCCGTGTGAGTTTGATTTGTTTGAAATGTACTATTGTCTTGAAGACTAATTCATTGATAGGTTTGATGATATTGGAATGTGGGAATCCACTTTTCCACATTACATGTTTCCCCACACCCACAATATCCCTGAATTCGTCAAGAAATGTCATGCTTGTTATCTACCCAGCCAAAGAGTTGTTATTTCACCTACAGGAGAAATTTTATTCACCATAATTCCCCAAGATATAGACCAAATTATGCAAGCTCCTATAACAGAGAATGCCACTCCTTTATCTCATGAAACACTCATTGAATTATATTAGAAATTGGACTTTGGAAAATGAGCCAAAACACTTGGGATTTTCTTGAATGAAGATGCCCCATTACCCAAGAAGAATCCTCTGTATCCATCCTCCATTTTCCCTGGGAGATCCAAGGAGATCATTACAATCATCTCCTACCTCCTTAGTTATTACTCATATCAGTGGTTAGATGAAGCCATTATAGGATTTCTTTCCATTTTCTCTACAGATTCCAAGCCTTCCATTTTGTTCAACTTTAGCCAATTCCTTGCAGATTTCATGCATGAACAATTTGTCAAATTCCAACTGAGGAAGTATTTAAATATGCTTATGTGTTACTATATGTGTTTTTGTATTTTCAGGGAGACAAGATAAAGCTTGCGTTACAAAAGTTGCATGATGAGGGAAATCAATAATCAATCATCTTCTGGACTACACTAGTAATGAAGGAGCAAAAAGAATACTCATACAAACAATTTGTAGAAATGTTTGTACATCTAGCACTAATGCTCCTAAGTAGAAATCCAAAGCCAAGAATCAGTGAGGAAATTAGGAAACGTTTGCAGTTATTAGACAAAGTCCAAATAGGATACTGGTATCTTTACCAAAATTACACAGAGCTAAGGATATACGGGTGTGAACTTGCTCCTTAAAAGCTGCCAAAATTCCTCCCAGTGAGGATTTTTTCCCTAGAATACATCAGGAAAATGCTCAATATGGATGAGATTCATTTTGTGTCTAGCAAGAAGAAATATCAATTCAAGATCAAAACACAGATAGGACCTTTCATTTGTAATAATAGAGAAACAAGGGAAGAAGCAGATAGATTTATGAAAGAAATGCAATTCAGTCTCAGTTTTACATGGTCATATGATACATTAGGTTTCATCTCCAAGTTAAGAGTAGAAAATAAATCTACATATTATCTTCATACATTCAGACCAGAGATTGAGAGATACGAGAACCAGCTATAATGGACTATGGAATATGCCCTCACACAGGAGTGGCTCCAAGAGATTTTTTGTTGCAGGAACTCTCCATAAAAAAGGACTCCTATCAGTATGAAATAATTTCACTTATGACAATAATGAACATCCCACCAACATGGCATCAAAGGGATCTCAATTCAGACATACATGAATACAACATGAGTATCTCATCAACATGAGGACAAAGGGATCTCAATAACAACATGACAAGAAGTGCATATCACAGATGATTCCATGTCACATCAAATAGGAATCATGAAACAAGTAAGAAAACAAGATCCCACATCAAACATCAACAGGGATCTATGCAACACAATGCATCTCATAGCAAAAATAAGTACATGAACACACTGCATATACCTCACATATTGGGGCCATTTGAAGAAAAGGATGTAAAAATACTGAAGTTGGCCGTACCATCAATCTCGTGGCATTGAATCTCATGGAATGACTACTCGCATGTTGAATGTTGAAACCTGCACTCCACTTTGAAAAGTGGCTGAAAAATGAAATGATCAAATGGAAAATCTGAATGCACCATCAGATTTGTGGCATTGAATAAGGTAAAATCAACTATCAAATTTCTGAATTCTGACAAAGTGAGAATCTGGGGCTTAAGGAATCTTTTAGATTCCCCTAGATTCCTCAAAGATTCCCTCCTTTGGGTTATTTGAAGATCTACTACTCAGATCAAAATTCTGGCGGCGCCATCAGGTTCGTGTTGCTGAGAGGTGTAAGATTGCCATAAAATTTGTCCAATTTGGACACTGGCAAAATCTCACCCTCTTGGAAATTTGGCTCAATCATGGTTCCACTTGTGCTTTTACAAAATCATGGTTCCAACTGCAAAATATTTAAACATTATGTGTCTCTAAAAACGTGTCAGGGGTCTACTCATGGTTCTATAGTGCGCTCCTATCCGCTCTCCATTCCACCACCTCTACTCCCACCATGCAAAAGAAATTAAAGGGTTAAATACACAATGGCAGTGAAGTTAACAAAGACGACCCACGTGGCTCAGTGCTAGCAGAGGAGGCTATGAAGGTGAAGGTTGCGGTTTCGAATCTCTGCCTCTCCAAAATTGCATGTTAAAACTTTTATTTATTGGGTGCATTAATACATTTGACCGTTGCAATTATGAGGCGCGATGTTTGAGGTTGGTTTTGTATTGCTTTAATTTTGGGTGGGTTCCATTTGTTTTGTTGCATATTAAATGGGTGTTGTTGTTTGGTTGGGCCGCCTATGGTGTAGGTCGGCCATGTGGCCAGGCGAGTTCAATTCCCACCAACCCATGACATGTTCGTTATGTATAGTGGATGTGAAGCATGGGCCGGATCCACCGGAGGTGGTCCGCCCACCGCCCATAAATGTTTATGTGGGATCATGGCCCGTCGGCCATTTAAATAACATTTTTTATGTGGGATCCGACGAAGGTGGCGGGGCCCATGGCCTGCCAACTAATATATATATTTTTTTTATTTTATCATAACAACCACATTTTCCAATTTTGTCTAATATAAGGGATATTAGACAAATTAACGATGCAACAAATTTTCCCATTTTCGGGAGCTAGGTTTCATGCCCCGGGGTCAGTCAAATTGTAGGACACTTAAACCTGACCCACAACCCAACTTTGACCAAAACTTTGACTGGCTCATCCTCCCTCATACAAGCTCGGATTTGAGTGTCGTTTGTACCATTGGAATTAGGCCAACGAGAACTTCGATTTGGTGTTGGTCCGGGAGAAATCTAGCCACTTTGAATTTTGCCCCTTTCTAAGTCCTCTGGGACTTCTGCTTATGTCTGGAGCCACCTGGATCATTAGTAGCCAAGAAAAAACAAACAATTAGCCCCTCTACTCTATGCATTCAGATTTAAACTCCTTTATTTTATATAACGATGAATCTATAGAAGAGGAAGTTTCATATTTAGAAGTTAAGCTAAGCAAGATAGAGGAAATGAAAATTGAACCTGAGAAACCAAAGGAAGAGAGTGAAGCCCTATGGAACATGGACTTTGATGGGGTGGTAGGTAAGGAAGGAGCAGGGGCAGGTGTTTGGATTTTAAACTCACAAACATGGATAGCTAAAGGACACTCTTACAAACTAGAATTTCAATGTACAAACAATATAGATGAATATGAAGTATTAATCTTAGGACTCCAAATTCTAAAGAGGTTAGGGGAAAAAAGAATTTTTGTGCAAAAATTCAGAACTCATCATTAACCAAATTAAAGGAGGGTATTCAACCAAGCATCCTAGATTAAGAACTTGTAGACATGAATTTTTATATTTTCTTCAATGTTTCCAAATATCAATTGTCTCTTATTCCTAGAGGCCATAATATTTTTGAAGACGCTTTAGCTACTCAGCTAGTACTTGTAAGATGCCATTCCATCCTAACAAAAAATACAAGGTTGAGAAAAAAAAAAAAAAAAAAACCAGTTGTCCTAGATAATGTAAGATATTGGCAAGTTTTGGAAGTGACAAACAAGTAGAGAATTTTTTACAGTTAAAAGATGAATTTGAGTTTGTAAATATTGATACAGATAATGATGTAGATGAAAATATAAAAAAAAAATAGTATTAAATGAAACTGATTCCAATCAAGAAGAACTTGAGGTTCTGCGACTAAAAGACAATGTGTTGCCAAGAGGATTAGTACCATTGGAAGAGATTTTTGACTTCATTGATGTAGCCAAAAGCCCAAAAATAGAATTAGTAGGAGCTGATGATTATACCATAGGAACTGCAAAGAATCCTAAAACTATGAAACTGTCGAAATCCTTGCCTCCTAAAGAAAAACAAAAATACATTGATTTATTTAAGGAATTCTCTTATGTGTTTTCTTGGAGCTATGAAGATTTAAAATCATATGATACTAGTATCATGCAAAACACCATTCCCATCAGGGAAGATCAAAATCCCTTCAAAAAGAAATTGAGAAGATTTAATCAAATCTTATTACCTTTGATAGAAAAGGAAGTCAAAAATTGTTTTGATCAAAATATCAGTGTACCCCTCATATTTTTGAAATGGGTCTCTAGTGTGGTACCTACCAGAAAGAAAATAGGTAAAATTAGGCTCTGTGTGGATTTTAGGAATGTGAACAAGGTTTCTGTTAAGAAAAACTACCCTCTACCCAAAATTGATCATTCCTAAAAAAGGTAGTTGGTTCTAGAGGAATCTCTTTGCTGGATGGATTCTTAGGATACAACCAGGTTCTAGTTCATCCTAATGATCAACACAAAACAACATTTACCACACCTTGGGGGACTTTTATTTTTGTAAAAATGCCCTTTGGCCATATGAATCTTGTTAGGGTCCCACCCTAACCCCCTTATTTATGTAATAGGGTCAAGTCATAGTTATAGTTAAGTAAAGAGTCAATAAAGTCCATATTAATAATTGTAAGTGGTTAACCTGCATTTAATGAAGGGATCACAGTTAGTTGCAAATGGGCCATGGTATTAGATAGATGGTATTAATAAGAACCATGGTATTGCCCCATGGTATTGCATGTATGAATCCTATATAAAGGATAGAGACTCCCGTCGAGGACATCGTGTGTTATTTTCTATTGAGTTCAGCTCTATTGGAGGTTGCCCCCTCGAAGAGGCAAGTGAACATTGCTTTCTGAATAATAAAATACTTGTTCATCATTCTATGTTCTAGGTATATTTCTTTGAATATTTGGTATTCTGGTATCGTCTTGCAAGTTAAGAGCATAACAAGTGGTATCAGAGCACTTTCCAGGGCTGGTGGGATCTCCAATTTTTAGCAAAAAAAAAAAACATTGGCTAGAGACGTGTTCTGGTGTCTTTAAACCACCAGAGCTGTCATTGAGTGCATAAAACTGTGGATTTGGGGAGGCAACATGAAGGAACTACAAGAGGTGGTCACGCTTATTGGACTCCCTTGTAACCCCTATGGGTACCCCTTCGAGTAGTAGCGCATAAGACAGAACTACGCACAGACTCTCTTCCAAGTACCCTTTGGGTATATTGGAAGCCCCCTAGCTCCCTTGAAACCTCGCCATAGATAAACCGTCGGCCATATTGCTGCTTCAGTACACCAAGAATAGCACTTGGAGAGATTACTCGCATGTATGATAGGGTAGTCGGGTTGTACAGCTAAGGGTACAGTTGATCCTCCTTGGTTAGTGCCCTGAAAAATTTGGCTGAGTACTATTGTTAAACCCTTAGGGATATTGCAATCTGTAGCACCTAACACTCCTGGAGACCATAGTTCCCTGATCTATCTCTGGATCACACATAATCTTTGCCATATTAGATCTCACAAGTGGGGTTTTGTCGTTGCAGCAACAATTAGTTCCACCATTTAGACTATCAGATCAGTCATTCAGATCTCTCTGATCCATCAAATCTACAACATCAATCAGTTTCATTGTTCAAATCTCTTAGATCCGTTAGATCCACCATCCATATTTGAGTAGTTGTGTGGGTTAATATATCTGGGTGTGATTTTCATAAGACTTTTGGCAGCATTAACTTAGCCCATCAGAATCAGGACAATGAGCTGAGCAAGGTGGTACCATTCAATTGTTATTGCAAAAAAAAATTGGGCGGTCCCAAATTTTAAGTACATCGCCTCGGTGCATGGTACAAACTAGAGCTCAAGCAATGGCGAATGAGAGGATGGACAACCTTGAATCAGCCTTGAAAGAGGTAGTGTTGCAGCTGAAGAATTTAAATGCAACACTCTCTAAGGGCAAGGTGGAGGCACACGAGGAGGCATATATTGGAACTGAAAACAGTGAAGGCGAGTCTAGCCAGTCTCTTCAACTCTTTGGAACCCAGCAACAATCCCATCCACGGCCACTCAAGCTGGACACGTATAAATTTGATGGCTCTCACTCAGTTGCATGGATAGCACAAATGGAGGAATATTTTAATCTGAATTACATCCTATATAATGCGACTCAGCTCAGTGTGGGTATCATGTACTTGGACAATGAAAGATGGCAATGGTGGAAATGGCATCAACGTTGCTATGGAAGGCCCTTGACTTGGGAGACATTCAAAAAATCTCTTATGGATTGCTTTGACCATGAATCTGACTTTTTGGGTCGTCTCACTAAGCTCCGATAGACAGGAACAATGAATGAATATATTACAGCCTTTGAAGCCTTAGCTTTCTGCACTGGAGGTCTACAAGATGAGTTCTACATGGAATGTTTTGTCACTGGTCTTAAAGAATCCATACAAGCCCATGTCTGACTGCACCACCCTAGCTCATGGCTGTAGGCTTGTAGGATAGCTCGTGAAGTATAATGTGCATTAGCGGCCCAGTCCAATCGCCCAAATTTCATTGCCAAGGGTCACCCCCCACACGCTCAAAGCACTACCCAAACACTCAAGGTTCAAAAGGTGTCACCTGCAGAAATGGTGGAAAGAAGAAAGCAAGGATTGTGTTACTATTGTGATGAGAAATAATCCCCCAAGCATAAATGCAAGGAGCCCAAATTCTTTCAAATTGATGCTACTGATCACAGTTCATCGGAGGAAGACCCACCACTTGAGGAACCAGAGGAGGAAGAAGAGGACAACCAGGAGGACAATGTACCTGAAGAACTAGTTATCTCATTATATGCTTTAGCAGGGATTTCTTCAACTCAAACTCTCAAAATCAGAGGTTTTATTAAGCATCACCCAGTAGTAGTCTTGATTGATAGTGGAAGTACACATAATTTTATCCATTAAAGAGTCACAGAAGCAGTGCATTGTTCTGTATGAGCAGTTTCTAACTTCTAGGTCTAAATTGTTGATGGGAGAACAATGAAATGTGAAGGTCGCTATGAAAATGTCAAACTTCAAATGGGGGATTATCAGTTAAAGACCCACATGTTTGCCATACACATGGGAGGGTGCGACATTGTTCTCGGTGCTAAATGGTTTTGCACACTTGGCCCAATCACAATGGATTTCCATGAGCTATATATGAGCTTTAAGCAGAACAACCACACACATAGCCTCTGCGGACCCTAGGCAGGAGCTCCCTCTATCATTAGCTCACATCGGATGGAAAAATTGTTAAAAAATGACACAATGGAGTTATAGATCAATTTAATGCCATCAAGGCCTTCAAACCCAATCCTCTTCAGATTCATCCTGAGGTGCAACAGATCTTAGATAACCATCTGCCAGTCTTTGACAAGCCTCATGAGCTTCCACCCTCGAGAGGGAACATGATCATAGCATCAGTTTGGTCCTAGGGGCCCAACCACCAAATGTGCACCCATATAGATATTTGTTCGCCCAAAAGAATGAAATAGAAAGAATAAAATCAAGGAACTTTTGGAAGCAGGCGTCATTCGTCCCAGCATTAGTCCTTATTTATCGTTGGTGGTCATGGTGCTCAAGAAAGATTGGGAATGGCGTATGTGTCCAGACTTTAGGGCCCTTAATAAGTTTACTGTCAAAGATAAATTTCCCATCCCGATTGTCGATGATTTGTTGGATGAACTAAATGGGGCTAAATTCTTCACTAAGCTTGATCTTCACTCAGGCTACCACCAAATTCGCATGAAAGAAGTCGACATTCCAAAGACTGCTTTCTGAAC
Organism: Pinus taeda; assembly: GCA_000404065.3. Classification (NCBI taxonomy): domain Eukaryota; kingdom Viridiplantae; phylum Streptophyta; class Pinopsida; order Pinales; family Pinaceae; genus Pinus; species Pinus taeda. Next base: position 93,666 of record APFE031446724.1, on the reverse strand, counting down.
TCATGAATGCCATTATGAGTTCCTGGTCATGCCATTCAGTCTTTGCAATGCCCCATCCATTTTGTAGAGCCTTATGAACCACCTGCTCAAACCATATCTCAGAAAATTTGTCCTTGTTTTCTTTGATGACATCCTCATCTATAGTCACACTGGGCTTCACATCTTCAGCATGTAGATATGCTCTTGCAACTGCTCCGCAAGCATAAATTATTTGTCAAGATGTCCAAGTGTTCTTTTGGCATGGAAGAAGTTGAGTATTTAGGCCACATTGTGGGGCGTGAAGGTGTCAAGGTGGGCCCCAAAAAGATCCAGGCAATGCAGGATTGGCCTCAACCTAAGACCTTGAAGAGCCTAAGAGGATTTTTGGGTCTCACAGGCTACTATCACAAATTTGTCTACAATTATGGTCACATTGCGAGGCCCCTCACTCAACTCCTCAAGAAAAATTCATTCCTCGAGAATGATGAAGTACAACTAGCCTTTACAGCTCTCAAAAATGCCATGTGTTCCACTCCAGTCTTAGAACTACTCGAGTTCACCAAATCTTTTGTGATTGAATGTGATGCTTCGGGTACAAGTACTGGGGCGGTCTTAATGCAGGAAGGTCAACCATTGGCCTTCACGAGCCAACAACTAAGTGGGAAGAATCTGTGACAATATACTTATGAGAAGGAGATGATGGGCATCTTACATGCAATAGATACCTGGCGACCATACTTATTGGAGCGACGTTTCCAAATCTAAACACAGGCCATCAAAGCCTTAAATATTTTTTGGAGCAATGCTTATCCTCACCACAACAAAATAAATGGCTCGCCAAAATGTTGGGATATGATAAAGAGATAATTTACAAGAAAGGGCGCGAAAATATTGTAACAGATGCATTATCCCGCCAATTTGAGGAGGAAAGTACCCTGCTCACAATTTCCCTTCCCATTCCATAATGGACCGAAGAGGCTCACAAGGAATGGTTTTCACATCCATGGCTCTCCCAACTCATTACTCAATTGCAGGTGGATCCAAATTCCACAGAGTGCTACTCATGGTAGGATGAGATTCTTCGCTACAAGGATAGAGTTGTAATATCACCAATATCCACCCTCAAAAGCCGCATTTTGGCGGAGTTACACTCATCTCCAACTGCAGGACATTCAGACTTTCAGAAGACGTATGCTTGCACTCGAAGATCATTTTTTTGGACAGACATGAAAAAGGACATTCCTACTTTTGTAGCTAAATGCGACATCTATCAGTGCCAAAAAGGAGAAACAGTCAAATCACCAAGCACATTACAACCATTTCCCATCCCGGCATCAATATACACAGAATTTCTATTGATTTCATTACGGATCTTCCAAAGTCAGGAAACAAGTCAGTCATCATGGTGGTTGTGGATAGACTTTCTAAGTAGCTCATTTTTGTGCCCTACCCCACCCTTTTACACCAACTTTGGTCGCTCAATCTTTCATGGATCAGATCTTCAAATTGCATGGCATGCCCACTTCCATTGTGTCTGATCGTCACCCAATCTTCACCAGTAACTTTTGGCAGGAACTCTTCCAGCTACAAGGTACCCAACTACAACTCAGTACTTCCTATCATCCACAAACTGATGGTCAAACTGAAGTAGTAAACAAATGTTTGGAAACCTACCTTAGGTGTTTCACTTCAAAGAAGCAACATCTCTGGTACAGTGGTTACCTCTAGTTGAATGGTGGTATAACACCAACTATCATGCCACCACCAAAATGACTCCATATGAAGTAGTTTATGGTCAAATCCCTCCTTCCCCTACTTCTTATATCAAGGGATGCTTGAAGGTACAAGCAGTGGATCAACTCCTACAGAACCGTACAACCATGCTGGCCCATCTTCCAGAGAATCTTCATCAAGCTCAAAACCACATGAAGCAACAGGTAGATCAACATCGCTTCGAACACCAATTTCAAGAAGGGGATCAGGTATTTTCTAGGCTGCAACCATATAAGAAAACATCACTCAAAGAAAAGGGTTGTCAGAAACTATCTCCAAAATTCCATGGACCGTATCAAGTACTTCAGCGCATTGGAGAAGTCGCCTACAAGCTAGCTTTGCCACCCACTGCAAAAATCCATCCAATTTTCCATGTCTCGTGCCTCAAGAAAGTGATTGGGAACAATTGCAGAATTCAAACCAATCTACCTAAACTGGATGAAGAAGGTTCAATCTGGCTACAACCTGAACAGGTTCTAGACACACAAGAATGGCACCTGCGTGGCCGCATGATCAAGGAAGTCCTTGTCAAGTGGAAAGACACCTCTCCGGAAGATGCAACCTGGGAACCAACCACTATTCTTCAGTAGTTTATGCAGCTTCAGCCTTGAGGACAAGGCTATTCTTATGGGGGAGGGCATGTTAGGGTCCCACCCTAACCCCTTTATTTATGTAATAGGGTCGATTCATAGTTATAATTAAGTAAAGAGTGAATAAAGCCCATATTAATAATTGTAAGTGGTTAACCCGTATTTAATGAAGGGACCACAGTTAGTTACAAATGGGCCATGGTATTAGATAGATGGTATTAATAAGAACCATGGTATTGCCCCATGGTATTGCATGTATCAATCATATATAAAGGATAAATACTCCCCTCGAGGGCATCGTGTGTTATTTTGTATTGAGTTCAACTCTATTGGAGGTTTCCCCATCGAAGAGACAAGTGAAAATTGCTTTCTGAATAATAAAATACTTGCTGTTATTTCTCATTGTTCTATGTTCTGGGTATATTTCTTCGCATATTTGGTATTCTGGTATCGTCTTCCAGGTTAAGAGCATAACAAATGTTGTGGCCATTTTCCAAAGAGAAATGGACATTGTATTTTTTGATGAAATAAATAGGCTCATTGTAATCTACCTAGATGATATTACTGTGTTTTCAAAGACATATGAAGAACATTTGCTACACCTGAGATTTTCTTTTCAAAAATGAAGAAAATATGGTATCTTCGTAAACCCTAAGAAAACTCTTTTTGGTTTAGAGTAGGGAACACTTATAGGTCATATCATTTCAAAATAAGGTATTAGAATAGATCCTATCAGAGTCAAAGCCATACAGAAAATTGACCCTCCCAGAAATAAGAAAGAAGTTCAATCTTTCATTGGTAGGATAATTTTTTTTAGAAGATTTATTCCTAACTTAGTCGAAATATTAAGATCCATTACAAACATGCTTAAGGAAGATATCGAAATAAAATGGAATACTGGAGAAAAGAAATCTTTTAGTGAAGTAAAGTTAGCTTTAACCATTGCTCCTATTTTGATAAGCATTGACTTTACAAAGGATTTATGATTTATTTTTATTTTTATTTTTGCATCTACGCATACTATTGCAATTTTTTTTTTGTAGGAAAACAATGAAGGACATGAACAACCCATAGCTTTCTTCAGAAGAGCTTTAAGGGATGCCTCATTAAAGTATAACATCATGGAGAAATAAGCTTTTTCTTTGGTGAAGACGTTGAAAGACTTTAGAGTTTACATCCTACATTCCCATATCATTGCATTTGTTCCAAGTGTTTTAGTAAAGGATATTCTTACACAAACTAAACCAGATGGCAGAAGAGGAAAATGGATTGTTGTAATCCTAGAATATGACATTGAGATAAGACCCTCCAAGCTCAGAAAACGTCATGGATTGGCTAACGCTAATGGCTGAGAGCAATTTTCATGCACTGGATATTAATTTTATTGCTGCACTTGATGAACATGAAGAGATGGTGACTCCACAAGTATTAGAGACCTTTGCTACCTCACCTTGGTATGTAGACATTATCTTTGTGTTACAAAATTTACAAGCTTCCCCTAGTTTAACAAATACAAAAGATAGGTTTCTCAAGTTGAAAGTTATGAAATTATGTATTTCGGGTCATATTGTATATTGGAAAGATGTTGGAGATATTTTGCTACACTATTTGTTGAAGGATGAAGCCGACACGGTCATGGAAGAGTTTCATCAAGAAGACTGTGGGGGGCATTTGCACTGGAAGACCATAACCAACAAAATCCTGAGGGCTAGTTTTTACTGGCCTACCTTGTTTGTAGATGTGCATAAGAAAGTTACAACATGCCACCAGTGCCATATCTTTAAAGGCAACATAAAGCTTTTGTCTCTACCTTTGAAACCGATTTCAGCTGAAGTTCCTTTTCAGCAGTGGGGTCTAGATTTTATTGGAGAAATCTATCCAATATCTTCAGGTCAACATAGATGGATCTTGATAGCCACTAACTAATTCGACAAGTGGATTGAGTCTATTCCAACCAAACCAGAAACAGACACTGTGATCATTCAGTTTTTAGAAGGAAATATTTTGTCTAGGTTTGGATGTCCATTTAAGATCACCACTGACAATGCTACTTCTTTCAAGTCAAAGAGAATAATTGATTTTTTCCATAAATATAACATAAATTTAGGACACTCAACAACCTACTATCCACAAGGGAATGGGTTAGCTGAGTCTTCTAACAAGAGACTAGTCAACATCATCAAAAAATTATTGCAGGAAAATAAAAAATCATGGCATAAGAAGTTGATTAATGCCTTGTGGGCTCATAGAATTAGCACAAAGAAATTTATTGGGATGTTTCCATTTAAATTAGTATATGGAGTATATGTGATCTTTCCTACTTCCTTGGGAATCCATGTGCTAAATTTATTATAGGAATCACAAGTGGAAACAAATGATTTACAGAGAAGGATCAATCAGGCCATATAGTTGCAGCAATCCAGGGAGGAGGTCCACAACAAAACTTAACTAGTTTAGGATAAAATTAAGAATATACATGATAGGATGACAAAGGTAGATGACATCCAAATAGATGACCTTGAGTTCAAACAAGACTCAAGGAATTAAGACATAGGTAAGAATGGTAAATTTGATAGTTTGTGGAAAGGGTCATATAAAATTAAGACTTTCAAAGGTAACAATGCATTTTTGTTAAAGGAATTGATTAGAGAAGGAATGTCAGGTCGACCTGTCAATTCCAGACTACCCAAACACTACTTTCTTCTAGAATATATCAGTTTCATTTAGAATCATTGTAAATATCATTTTACTATTCTACAACAAGAGTGAGGGTGGCTCACATCAAGAATTGAAACCCAAACAGAAGACCCTAAGCTCTTAGTAATTTGTTACCTATATTTAAGAATAACAGTAGTTAAATCAATTCAAGTACATAATAAGGACAACTTTCCCAATGGATGAAGGTTATTGATATACAACATTCTTAACACCTCACAAGGAAGATGGCATCCCCATTGGAGCCATTGTTAGGGTCTTATAATTTATAGGAGAAATTGATGATTATCTATTGACTTTTGTATGAGATGTTGTATAAATAGTTATCCTGCAAATTATTTCCAAGAAAAAATAGAAAAGAAAATAAAAAGAAAAAGGGGATGCAAAAAAATAGATATATATGAAAAAATGAAAATTTCAAAAAATATGAGAAAATGTGAAAAATTGAAAAATACCCCAATAAGTGAGCAAATTCAAATGCCACTGCATTTCAAAAAATAAAAAATAATGCATGAGAAATACCTTTAACATGATGTGCAGCGAGTTAAAATGCCACATGAAAGTTAGATAATTAAGATTGGTGGTTTAATCACACCATTTAAGTGTGATTATACTTGGTAAATATAGTTAGTTAAGTTTAATGTTTAACCACACAGTTTAATCATGGTTAAAATAGTTAAATAAAGGTTAAATATTGGAGCGCACAGTTTAATCACACTCAAAATTAGTGTTAATTAAGTTATTTTATTAGTCAATTCACATTGTTAAATCACGATTAGGCTTGGTTAATAAAGTTACGCTTGATACGATGGCTTTGTCATTTTGTAATAAACAATGCGCAACAAAGGAAGGCCACAATCTCACCCACCCAGATCAACGGTGTGTGATGAGTTCATGCCCCCTCACCCATACGATGGTTAACAGGGGGGGTCTGAAAATTTCTTTCACTGCAAACCATTTTCACTACGTGTCACCCCTTGATGCATTTCGGACCCCCACCCCACTCAAAATCCACTTTCCCTATTTCCCACATGTCATGACCATTGACTCTTGCACTCCCGCTCCACTCCCCTTCTGCAAAGTTGTGCCCCTGTCCCCACCTCACTCCTATACCATGCCACCACATGGAATCCCCCTATTTGCTCCCTTCCATCACAGTCACGTCCTCTCCCCCCCCCCCAACATCAATTCACCCCTAGTGTACCCGTTATCTAACCATTCCATCCATACCCATTCCCACGATAATGAACCTTCTCCCATTTAACGGCCAAATAACAATGGTAAGCCTATTTTTTCCTATAAAATAAACCAAAAATTGTTTTGGCACCCTCATTTTGTTGTTTCAATACATTAGCAATCAGATATTGTTTCCAGTGCATAATCAGTAGACAGAGCCTATCACAATGCCCAGTCAATGAACCAAACCACCATTGTGGCCCATCAATAAGTTAATTACATTTGCACCTTAGACACCAATCTTCGACCAACCTTTCTTGGGTAATTTTAATTCTCATGTTCATTTCCCTTCCATTATTGCTCCTAAAGGAAAATCTAAGGTTACAAAGGAGAACCCCCTTCTACGGCCTGTCATCGATTTAGACCACCAACCTCTGGTAGACCAATAATATAATATCATTGTAACCAGTTGTGAGTTCAACCTTTATGAACTTCACAATTAGTTAAAGCATAAATTCATAGACCTCTGCAATGAATTGGGTCTATGGGAATCCTCCCTACCCCACTTCATTTTCCCTCTGACCTACCATTTCCCTGAGTTTGCTTCATGGTGAAATTTTGATATATTCCCAGTCAGAGGGCAATTGTGGCCCAAAATAATGACATCCTTTTTACAATCACATATGACTACATCTCCCAAATGCTCCAAGTGAAAAACTCTACCCCTCTAGAACATTTTATGGTAGATTCCCTCATGGAATTCTACAAGAACCTCACCTTCCTACACAGAGCTAAGATATTTGAAACATTTCTCCCTAATGATGCCCAATTACCTAACAATATTCCCCCTATTCATCCTCTATGTTCCTAGAGATGACTAAATAAATTATCTCAAATTTTTCATTTTTATTGGGTTATTAATCTGATCAGTCGATTAATGAGGCCATCATTGGTTTCTTTCAACTTTAGAATAGGTGAAAAACCCTACATCTTCAACTATAGTGAGCATCTAGCAGATGCAATTCATGAGTAGTTCCTGAAATTTTCTACAGAGGGAAGTTTTAAATATGCTTCAGTCCTAGTTTATCTATTTTTATAACATCAGGTAGACAAGTTTCAGTTTACACTACAAAAGTTAGATGAGCAAGGGAATGCTCAATTAGTAATTCATTGGACTTCCTTGTTAAGGAAGCATTCCAATAAATTTACCTTCACTGAGTATATTGATCAGTTTTTATACACAGTCTCTTGTATATTAAACAGTAATGGTGAGCCAATGAGAGGACCAAAAATCGAAAGATGTCTTCATCTTGGTGAGCAGACCAAAACAAGTGACTAGTACCTCTACCAGAAGCGCATAAAAAGTAGGGGCTATGGGTATGAAATTCCACCTTACAGGTTGCCAAAGTTTGTCCCAATGAGAATTTTCTCATTAGAATACATAAGACAAATGATTAACATGGAAAAACTGCATTTTGTGGCAACAAAGAAGAAATCACAATTTAAGATTGAAACACAGATGGGCCCTTTCATCTATAATACCAGGGCAACAACTAAAGAAACATATATCCTCCTAAAGAAAATGAACTTCAAACTCAGCTTCACCTAGTCATATGACCCCTTGGGAGTGATTTCAAAGCTAAGAGTAGAATAGAAGACCACTCCATACATTCACACTCCTAGACCAGAGATTGAGAAATGTATGAATGAGGATCGATGGCTGGAAAACACTCTGCAGGAGGTAGAAGAGCAAGTAATATCATTAAGTACAACACAGACTCCTACGCCATAGGAGAAGCAAGACATGAGGCTAAGGGAAGATGCTTCCCCTACAGTCAGATAAATTTGAGAGAAAGAATTTTAGATCTACAAGAAGAGACAAAGGACCAATCCAACAGAGCAAGATCTTCAAGAAGAAAATACATAATTCACTATTATTTTGACAGGCCCTCATGCTTCAAGGAGGGATGAAGATATTTTTATAGGATCTCCATCCTCTTCGGCCTCCCAAGATCCATTGGAAACCTCTTAGTCAGGAGAATTGGTTCATGACCAAGATGAACCAAACATATTTGCTAAGTACAAAGAGATCAAGAAGAAAAATTATATGCTAAAAGCTACAACATATACACAGTTTTGGAAGTGGACAACCTCTTCACAACATAGGCTACTCTCTTCCTTTGACACAGAGAAGGGGAAAATGCAGATAAACTTCCTACAGGCTGAGGTCCCTTTCCAAAAGGCTCATGAAGATGATAAAAAGTGTTTTTTTTCTTTCAATACTGATCAAATTCATCTAATTGATCAAATAGACATGCACAAGAAAACAAGATTAACCAAACATATTTGCTAAGTACAAAGAGATCAAGAAGAAAAATGATCTGCTAAAAGCTACAACATATACACAGTTTTGGAAATAGACAACCTCTTCACAACATAGGCTACTCTCTGCCTTTGACACAAAGAAGGGGAAATCTAGATAACCTTCCTACAGGCTGAGGTCCCTTTCCAAAAGGCTTATGAAGATGATAAAAAGTCATTCTTTTCTTTCAATACTAATCAAATAGACATGCACAAGAAAACAAGGGAGATGTTGTACTCCACTTTTATAAACTCAACAATGGTAGCTTCTAGGCTACAATCTTCAGTCAATAACATCCAGACCCAGCTTAAATTAGAGAAAATTTCTTCTATAGCTAAATACACAAAATTCAAATCTTTAGAGGATCTAGTAATTAAATTGGGATATGATCCCAACAATGTTAAAGTTGCAGAGGAGTTTATCATAAGGAAAATTGCTGATATTGTAGCACTCAAGAAGCATCTGAAGCTTCCCTCCACAAAAGACCCACAGATTAAGGAAATGGTACAATTAGAGAAGGAAAAGGAAGGCATGTTCAAAATCATTATTGAACAAAGTGGAAAAATCAAAGCAATAGAGGTTGACATCGAGAAATTGTTAAAAGAAAGAGAACAAATAACATAGTTGTCTGCCATTCCATTGACATCAGTTCTCATTACATCTACATCAACGAGGGGGCATCCACTTCAGTAACCATCACAATGGAGGCACAATCCACATATTCTTTTAAGGAATTTATCAAAGCAATGGATGACTTGTCAATCAGAGGACAGGAAATTAGGAAGCTGAAAACTCAGCTAAACAATATCTAGGAGCAGAAGCTGAAAATTGATAATTTATACCTAACAGAACTATAGAAAAATCATAGATTAACATAGAAGATTGAATAATTTCAAAGTGAGTTTGCAATGGCACAAACATTGGCACATGCAAAAGAAAGTATATGGATAGAAATAAATGAGGCCATGACTGAAATATGACCCTCAATTTATATTATTTTTTTAAAGAGGAGTTAATAAAAATATCTAAAGAGATCATTGAAGAAGTGAAAGGAGATTTAGGACAGAAGCCAAGTGAATCCACTGCTCTGATCAGAATTTTGAATTTAAAGATGAAATAAGAATTAGAAGAATTTGAAATTGTAGTGAGGACAGAGACAATTTTGGAGGTGAGGAGGGTCCTTAAAAAAGGAACATTATGTTTCAATTGGAGAACAAGTGTCAAAATATGGAATCTAACATTTAGAAGTTCCACGGAAAATTTAATGTGATAAATCAAAATGGATTTCCAGGTTTGATAAGGATTGGAGATAACTTGATTAGTTTAGAGATTATCACCATAAACTCTATACCATAGCAAGGGATAAGTCAGTTTTTTCTACCATCAAAGGAAGTATCATAGGGAAAGCCTTCATGGAAGCTTTGGATTTCGATATGCTGATAAAAAATGAGATAAAGCACTTTTTTATTATCAAATTTACTTTTCAAAAGTACACTGAGGTGGATGAAACCTAGAGGAAGCTAGTCAAATTATCCACTCCAAGTGAAGACAAAAGGGAAAAAGTGTGCGAGTTACTTAGGTAACACAATTTTTCACCTTCAATAGAAAGGAAACACTTTTTCAGGCCGAGTCATCACCAGCAATCCTGGAAGATAGTGCTAGAGAACTACATCAGTTTTAGCTGCCTACTTTCTTGTACTATTTCTGTAATCAATTTTTAAGATATTTTGTAAATAATCTTGATATTTTTACACAAGATAATTTTGATAACTTTTCTATAAATACTTCCCAAATCGAGGTAAAAATGTTGGGACTTATATCAAGAAAGCACATTTTGATGTAAAGTTGTTCACTGAGCTGAAAGTGATCATTTCATTAATACAGAAGATTGTTCTAGGGTTTTTGTGTCAAGCTAATTGGTGATGTCTTTCCTTTTGTAAACTTGTTATATATTTGTTTCAATATGTTTTCTTATCTGAAATGTTTAATAGAAGATGAAGGGTTGAACTTGTTTAATCACACTTTGTCCTAGATTATCAGCAATTTATATGTTTTCAGCTGAAGTTAAATATAGAATTCATGTTAAAATGTTCTATGTTTAATTAAATCTAAATATATTCCTCCCTCACTCCACAAAGCTAGAAAGATCTAATAGCCTTCCTACCTTGCATCGTTTCAATCTATTATGATATTTTTGAATTTGATCACCCTAAGACCTTGACTCCATTGCCAAATGGCCTTTCTTTGCAGTTTCAACCAAACATTTCAAAAAACCAAACTTTGAACCTAATAGCTATCCTAAAATCCCACTACAACAAATCTAAATCTAATAGAGAGATCCCTCTCTCAGTTTAGAAGTGCTAGCTTCTAAGTTAATGTATGGCAGCCATACCTATGTTGTTATTCAACAATTCAACCCACTGTGTTCAATAAATAACACCCAACCCACTAAATTCAATAAATAACACCAAACCATTAAATTTCCCATTAAAATAAATCAAAGCACATGGATCAAAGATAACAAATTCCCATCCATTGGATCACATTCAAATCAATCTAGACCACACATTCAAAATTGATGTATCGCAATCCATGTCAATCATTGCCACCAATTAAATTCAAGTGTAAAAAACTATAAAATAAGTTCAACCCTTAATGAAACTGCATTCCTAACATTCAAACTATTCACCAGGCTTGGAGACATACCATCCCAAAACATTTCACAGTATATTCAGGTTAGTTATTTTGGTTTTTGCACAATTTAACTACCATTTTGTTTTCATTTCTCCATCACCAAACATTTCACAGTATATTCAAGTTATTTATTTTAGTTTTTTGAATAGTTTAATTCATTTGTGAAAATCTCTTTTGCACGATACATGCCTTAAGTTTGTCAATAAACTCATTTACTACATTAGTGGGTTTGTAGACCCATTTAGAATGAACCAAATTTCGGCCATTTGGAAGAGGAATGAAGTCCATGTGCAATTCTTCATTGAAGAAGAATACTCCTCTTTCATGGAAAGATTCCATTCATGCATGGGAGAGCTATTCTATAAAATGTGAAATGGCATTACTCAAAAGGGATTCAATAGTGGTTTATGACTGAATATGGTGAGGAATAGAGGAAAAATAGTTAAAATCAGTTGGGTCATAGCCATACATGTGAGGTCGTTTTACTTACAAAACACCCTCCTCAAAGGTTGTTCATTTTTTGTTGGTGTTGAAGGCTAATTTTCCTCTACTTAATCATCTTATTGTTCTACACAACCAAATTGTCATCACCATCTCCATTTTCATCAACATGACAATTTGGAGGAGAAAGAGACAATTTGAGTTTGGAGTTCTCATCAAAATGGACAACCCTTTGAAAAAAATTATCTTTTGAAATAAAATCAGATAACATATATCCTTCATATTCTCATATGCCTTAACATGCTGTCCTCAATTAGGGTAGCATATCAGAGAATTTTTTCTCAGGTGTTCCCATATTGAGACCAAGGCATCGATCCATATATACTGCGAAAGAAGATAGATCCAAAGCGAGTCCTTGTAGATCGAGTTTCACCACCATAAGCACTACCAAATAATGTCATGAATAATAGGTGTTATAAACAACTTGGATAAGCACCTTACTGGTTTTTTTTTCCAAGACAACTTGTATAAACTTATCCTATATGATTCTCAACATTTTAAAAGGAAATTAGTATCTCAATTAAACCTTTACTAAGGCAAGACTAGAGTTTTCTTCATTCCTAGAGAGTGTTATCTATATGAATAACAATATTGACAAACTCAGAACCATTCCCACAGTAGGATAATCACTAACCATTACTAAGGAAAGCCTAGAGCTTCTATTGAGCTGCTAAATTCCTTTAACAAGGCAAGCCTACAACTTCCTTCATGCCTCGATATTATTATCTATAGGAACAACAAAATTGACAAACATGAGGCTAAACAATTTAAATCAAACAACAATTTATAAAAGAGAACTAGACCAGATCAACATCTTAACCAAAATAGGAACCATGTGTCACTTTTTCTAGTTGAAATTCTTCCAACGTCTACATCATTTTATTATAACGTATAAAACATTTTATCCAAAACATATATTGATATAATTGAAGACATACAACCAATTCTAGGTCAATTTCAACACACTAACAAAAATTTTCCAAGTGTGAATACAATCATGGTATCTTAAGTGTAAAAAAAGTTATCAAAAAACAACCACTGATATATTTGAAGGCATGCAACAAATTCCTTCTACATATTTGATTTTTCAAGGATACTATCAAAAAGGAATATGTATGAAAATTTATTAAGATGCTACTAACATGCATGTTTTTAATTTCCTATAGGAAAGCATAAATACTATTAGCTTGTATGAAAGTGGAATTTCAATTATTTTTAACTAAATGCATGCAATAAATATGCAGGTAGTTGGATATATTGTAAGATTTAGTTATGTTTCTCATACAAGGATAAGTGGTAGACGATTTGCTAGGGGTGCCCAGCTGTGATTACCTTCATCGGATGAGGACAGGACAGATAATGTGAATGTAAACAATGCTACCAGCAATGTTTTTGCTCATGGCCATGCGACGAAAGTTGATGTTGTCCCACCATCAACCACAAAGCCACCATCAACCATAGTCCAAGGGGAAAGTTCAACTAAGAAGAACAACACTACAAGAGGTTGGAAAAAGGAATACATGTTATATGCAATTGACGATATATATTTTAATGTATATTCAGTTTGGGCATCTGCAAAGAAGCATGGTTTTTCTTTGTCATCAATACATTATTGGAGAAATGGGATCATTCATGTAAAACATAGAGGCCCTATTACAATTATGACTAAAGAGGAGGAGGTCGAGGTGGTTGAGTGGTATAAGGAGATGGCCCAAATGGGACATGGGCCAAACTTGATATAATTCAAATCCACATTTTCTAAAATCTATCAAGGGAGGCTAAACCCATTCAAAGATGGGTTTCCTAGTAAATGATCATGGTTTGGGTTTCAAAAAAGGCATCCAGACCTTGTATTGCGTACAACTGAAGGCCTTGAAAAAGACAAAGCTTTAAAATTGTTCCCTGCAATTGTATATAAGTTCTATGACATTCTTTCTAGTGCATATGATAAGCATTCTTATGGTGTAGACCATATATGGAACTGTGATGAAATAAGTTTACAAGAAGGAAGGAATTGTGGCATGTGGGAAATTGGCAAGAGAGGAAGCTGAAACATGCCAAAGATTTTTCCTAAGAGGAGGGAGTGGATAACTATTTTATGTTGTGTTAATGCAATAGGTTCTTCAATCCCAAGATTTTATCTATTCAAAGGTAAAAATCAACTGAAAAACTATATACAAAGTTGTGAACCAAGTGCATGCATGGCTGCACATCCCAATGCATGGATGATTAAAGAACTTTTTTTAAATTGGCTTTGTCACTTTTCTGCATCTATACCAGGTGGTGTCTCACCAAAGAATAGACACCTAGTGATATTAGATGGCCATGGAAGCCACATTGTTGTGTGAAAAATTGGGAAGCAAGCAATTTGGGCATCGACCTATTAACATTGCACACTTATACCCCTCATAGATTGCAACCCCTTGATGTCACTATGTTTGTCCCTTTTAAGAACTATTTCATGTTAGAGCATACTTCATGGATGGTAAAGAATCCATTGGTTGAGGTGAAAAGGTTTGAAGAGCTTGCAAGTAAAGTGTTTAAATGGGATCTGACACCACCAAATATCAAGGTTGGATTTACGAGAACTGGAATCTAGCCACTGAATTATGATTCTCTTATGCATGATACAGGCTATAGTTAGGCATTTCATGTGGATGGTAAAGAAGAATGTCATATCCAAGCAGATGTTGAAGTGAAAGAAAAAGTAGATGAACAAGATGATATGGTTGCAGCTGATAATATGATTTCCCTCTCTCATGAACACTTATACAGTGACGATGATGAACATGTATGTGAAACACAATATAATCATGAACCAATTAACGATAACATGGAGGTCATTCTACCACTTGAAGCACATGGAACTTCTATTGTTGATATTCTTAATGACTTTGTTGAACATGCAATTAACCAATTGACATTGCCAAGCCAAGTAACCCCACCATCATGGCTAGCAGAAGCCAAGGTTAATTTGAAAAAGCAAAGTGTCTCAAGAACCAATGAACAAAGAATGAACATGCCTTCACAACAAACATAATTGAACAATAAAATTGTGCATTTTTTTATGGGCAATAGGTCAATGGAAGAAGATAGTGCACATAATGAGGCATCTGATGAAGAGAACAATATAGTTTAATCAGTTGTCTCAGATATTGAAAGGAAAGTGTCAAGCAATGACATGGAGGTGGTAGGGAAGGAGAAGTTACTTAGTCAGTTCCTAAAGCTATCAATAGAGAGTGTTAATGGAAAAATAGCAAGGAACACCAGGTATTCTTCATTTGGGCTAAAGTTCACACTTACTCGCCTCAGAAGACTATATAACTCTATTAGTTGAGTATGAAAGAAATAAATTTGAAATTTAGGAATTACAATAGAAAAATAAGGATTTAGCCAAGGAGAATAAGGCAACAAGGATTGTTGCAACAAAATATCGAGCAGAGTTAAAGCCTTAAAGAGAGAAAGTAAGGCAAGAGAAGGACCATAAAAAAATGGCAAGATAGGAAAAGGATGTAAGAAAGGTTCAACAAATGCTTGAAAAGGAACAAGGGATGACCAATATGGTAGACATTGATGCAAGAATAGTTAATGACACTAGGATGATATCAAACACATTGGATAATATTCTAGATAATGCACCATTATTCCAAGACCTCATAAAAATTCAAGTCCCTCGCTATAAAAATGGGGGTTTACCCATTTTCTTTATTCCTACTAGTGCAAGTGTCAATTCTATGTATGCTCATCAGACACCTCCACCTGATGCAGGGATTAGTAGCACAAGTGTGAGTTATGGGTACTCAATTCCTCCATGGTTGCAAGGGTAAAATTGGACTCAATCATATGGCAACAATCCACCACATATTAATCAACCATTATTGGGTAGGCCAACCTACTTGGCTCAAGCAGGAAACTGAACAAGTTTCTACATTGAATATTCTCGAAGCCATAAAGAATAGGGGTGTCATACGCTTTTTGTTGTAACCACATTATGATGTGGATTTTGGATGGACTGCCTCTTTTTCTTGCCACATGAAGATTTTAGCTTATAACCTAGGTTATTTTATTTCATAATGTTCGCGACATTGTAACCAAATTCCATTTTAGAAGGAACATTAATAATCTATTATAATGGATAAATCTTACCTGAGAATGCAAATGGGCCTTTTTGTTATGCCTCTACACACCAAATGATATACAACACATTTATACCTAAGCTGTTAATTAAATGGAAAACAAGTGAATAATGAAATATTGAACAAGTCACTTCTTATAATATGAAAATTCCATAAAACAGTGGACAGTAAAAGTACCAAACCTGACACCTCATATAAAACCTCATTTACTATAAGTAAAAGTACAAAAACCTTTCTATCCCCATTTACTGTGATATGAAAGTAAAAGCATAAGTATCAAACCTTTCTATCCCAACAATGATACATGCTAAAATCTTAATAGAATTACTCAAAGTAGAGAAATTGTAAAACCTCATTTACTGTGATTTATTTTTAAAAATAAAAGTAAAAAAATCAAAACCTTTCTATCCTCGTTTACTATGATAGGAAAATAAAAGAAAAAGTATCCAACCTTTCTATCCCAACAGTGATACACTCTGAACTCTGAATAGAATTACTCAAAGCAGAGAAGTTGCAAAGATTCCTAAGGCAATTTGAAGACAAACATATGGAAATTCTTGAAAAAATAAATTATCTGTAGATTAAAATGAATACCCTACAAATGAGATACAAACATCTTTTCTGAAGCCTTCCTTCAATCATGGAGATTCTTATAGGCCAAAGAAATATCATGTTGAAGACTAAAGACGAAACAGTGAGTTGAAGCCAACAATTTAAAGAGTTGTAGCAATCTGTGAAGTAGAATATGAGCATATCAAAAAATTTCAAACATCAATGTAAATTAACTTGAGCAACTTCTACCAGATCTGAATAAAGGAAGATGAGAAATTATAAAGATGCCTAAGGCATTTTGAAGACAAACATATGAAAGTTCTTGAAAAAATAAATTAATTGTAGATTGAATGAATACCCTGTAATTCTAAAAATGATGGGATAGGAAAGAAAATGTATATTGAGTAAGCAATAGGAGAATGGAGGGTAAAAATATTTTGAATCACGTTTTTTCTTAAACAAAAATAAATTGATTGGAATTTTGGTGAACATAAAATCTCTTTTTCAAAATTACATCTAATAAAACATTCTGAGGTTTATGAATCGAGAAAGTCACTGCACTAAATATTATTGGGTTTCCTAACAATAAAACTTAAATTATGAAGAAAATCATACCATTAACTAATAAGATTGTAATTTGGTGCTTATATTTTTAACTGGGACTCATATAATGATTGGTACAAACTTTCTTGACTCTACTCATTGATTTCTCTTTGATTGTTCCCCCAAATGTTTTATAGTCAAAGAATAGAGAGAGTTACATATCCAAGTAGAATACACCATGCAGAGTCCAAATAAACATACAAAAAAATTATAAAGAAGATGAAGGCACTTATTTAAAATTAATGGCAATGGACGGCTTAGTTGGTACACTAATGTCTACACAACACAAACATCCTAGTGAACTGTGCGATGAATCGAGAACAGGTGGACTCAAAAAACATCTGCAATATGGAAATCTTGCAAGGTTGACATGTTGGAATGTGCAGAAATGCATCCAACAAATCGTAGAAGGGGAATTGGTCTGGAAAACTTAAAATAGAAACAAAGATCCATTTATGCACAAAAAAATAATGGTGTTGCTATGAAGGAAGAACAAGAAAATTTGGCCAAGTAGAATTTTATAAAAGGGGGTAAACATAATGAAAATCCAACCTATAATTAGAATTTGTGGCACACTTTGGAGCAAGCAGGTAGAAAAACCCTCATTTACAAAGTAGATAAGAAACAAATTTATTGAAAACCATAATTTACAAGAAGATAACAAACAACTTTTTGTAAATTTACAAAAACCTTATCAATTTTTACAAAACCCCACGAATTTTCAAGGAAACCATCGAATGGACTCAAATCAAACCAAAGATAGTGGGCTAGTAGGATTAAACCACCATATTCTAGATATTTTAACAAAAAATAGCAGATAATAAAACCTTAATTTACAAAGCAGATAACAAACAAATTTATGGAAAATCCTAATTTACAAGCAGATGGAAAAATGTTTTTTGCAAATTTGCAAAAAACCTTTCAAGTTTTACAAAAAACCCATGAATTTTCAGAGAAACCAAGGAATGGTCTAAAATCAAACACATATAGGGGGGGTGGTAGGATTAAACTACCATATTTTCAGCATTGTAACAAAAAATACCATATAGCAAAAACATAACAAAACCCTAATTTATAAAGTAGATAAAAAAACAAATTTATCAAAAACCCTAATTTACAAGTACATAGCAAACAATTTTTTGCAAATTCACAGAACCCTTTTAATTTTTACAAAACCCCTTTCAATTTTTACAAAAACCCCATGGATTTTTAGAGAAACCAGCGAATGGACTAGAATCAAACACAAAGATGGTGGGATGGTAGGATTAAACTACCGTATTCTCGGCATTCTAACCAAAAAATAACATATAGAGAATATAAAACAAAACTCTAATTTACAAATAAGATAACAAACAAATTTATTGAAAACCTGTTGTGCCCTACAACAACCCCCCATTTCATATCATTATTATCCCAGAACTATAATATGAAATGGGTCCCTTTTTAATTTTAATTTTAATTCGTATCAACTTAGTTTTATTCAAAAGGGTTTGAAATAATAAAATGAAACATTACCAAACCTTTTTTTAAACCAATTAAAGGCCTTATATATAAATGATTAACCTTTTATCATTGCGATAAAGCGATCGCAAGATCGCATATCGCAATGACAAAGGAACCACAACTTAAGGACCCTTTGGTTTTCTCCGACGCGAAAAAGGCTATCGGGTATCGGCGATAATGAACTGGTACAATTAAACCCCCTTTTGCTCCGATGCGATGCGATAGCACTATCGGCAATCGGCAATCATCTATGCATGCTTTTAAACTGCCCCACTCGCTACTCCCGACGCGATGCGATATCGCTATCGGCGATCAGGGATTCCAAATGGAACCAATATAACGATTTATGATTTCCCCCGACGCCCGATTGCGATAAAGCCAAAAAGCACAGATTTCAAAGAAAATCTTAAAGCGGGTTTAATACGATTATTCGTATTTAAGGCCTTATCTTCCGAAGAGCCATTCATCCGCGCTCAACCGCCAAAACATCCAAGGCACGCTTCAAATAAATCATTCGGCCATTAATCGAATTGACGGGCATTGATAGGATTGACAGGTCTTAACGGCCATTTAATGAAATAGTAAGCCTGAGATCTTTTTACAGATTTTATTCGAGGCCACCTTAAGTTAATCGTTCGACATGCATTCATCGATATATATCTCAGTCATATTCGATTTGTGCTATTATTTTCTGTATTACGTCCATTCTCATATCTGTGCAGAATTCTTCTGAAGTAATAGATTCAAGCAGAATGGGGAAGAAGTCCAAGAAAACTACAATGGCTTCCGCTTCGCCGGCCACAGGGAAACCTGTCGTTGATACAAGCACTAAAAAGAAATGACTAATTTCGGATACTACATGCTTAGGACTTGCAGAACTACTTCGCAAGGCACCTATAATCTGATCGAAGCCGAAGAGCCAAGGGTGACAGCAATCCAAGTCTCAGCTGACAGCACTAGAAAATTCGAGGCTCATCTAAGCGATTCAGCCAACTCTTTTCTTCATCGAATAGCGGCTTGGGAGAAAATCCTCCCATATACAGATGTTGTTAGATGGGCGATTCAAGAAATCCCAATTACCGACAGAACTTTCAGCACCACAGATGGGAGAATTTTCGGTTCCTTTCGAGCCGAGGATTTAAGGCAAATGTATCATTTATCGGTGGCAAAGAATAAATATAACACGGCATTTCTGGAGAAATTCCAAGCTGAGAATGAGACTAAATCTGAACCCATTCGGGGTTGGAGACAAAATCCAGCAAAACACAAGCACGAATCTTCGGGTAAGTACTCAATCAATTCTTTATGCTCTCCTTATTGCTATGCTAGGATAATGATGTGCAGGTTGTGGGGATTACATGATACCACCAATTTTACCATAGAAATGGTCCCCTTAATGGAGGTGGCATGTAGTGGTGAAATAATGGATTGGGCAGATATACTGTCCGATAAGTTAGCATCCGCAATTCTTGAGTTTAGATTCAACTCCCGCGTCACTGAAAGGTTCATTCCCCCATTTTACTACACTACCTATATATTAGATGTCCTGTGTTTTAATTCTGAATTTCCTGTGCTCGGATGGAGGTGGACGTTGCAAGACCCTGTACCCGTTCACATATACAATCAAAAGTTGTGGAAGACCAACTACAAACACCATTTGTATCAAATATGCAACGACTTCATGTTGCCCATTCATCATTCTATTTTCAATAAGCCTCCCCCTAAGATTTCCTACCAAGCAGGGATTGATTTAACATCCATAGGAAGTTGGTTCGGGGAGGAAAATTTCACTTATATCAGAGTTTTTGGCACTCAAGCCAAGCCCCACGTTCTTCCTCTATACATCCTTGATAAACTACTGGCCAGGGAAATAACCTATCAGATCATCGCCGATGGGGTTACACAAATTCTGAAGAAAGCTAAGAAGCACGTCTGGCCCTCTTTTCCTTTGAGAATTGGTATCTACACTCTGCATGATTTCAAACATGAAGAGAAAGAATCTGAGAAAATAAAATCATTAACCCTGGCAACTCTACCGAGCAGGCGATTTGACCCAAACAAAGTCGCCTATAATGCACTCGAACAGGCCAAATTGACCAAGTTCGAGCATAAAGAAGATAGATTTGAGGACTTGTTCGCATCGTCCGAGTCAATCTATCAAGTTAAATCGCTCGCCATACTTGAATACAATGATGAGCGACTAGTTGAATTCAACAGACTTAGAGAGCAGAGGTTGCAAACTCAGCCTCTAGATCTGTTAGCGACGACTCCAACAACAGAATCAAGCGAGCCTGAGCAGCGACTTGATAAAGAACCTCCTGTTACAACAAAGCAACAGGAGGAAGTGCATGAGCAAAGACAAGAAGAGACCTAGGCAAAAGAGCAAGAACAGAGCAGTTTAAATATAAATGAAGATACACAGATTGATTCGAAATTGCTCCAGGAATGGCATCAATTTAATTTGATTATTAGCAATCTGGAATGCTCTAAAGATGATGATACTTCAAAAGAGGTCAATACACAAGAGGCGACTTCAAAGCAGGTTTCAGGTGAAACCAACGACCCACCCAAATCAAAAGAAGTGGAAATAATCCCAAACGATCCTTCCGGCGAAGTTATTTTACAGATTGAGGAGATTCCTCCCTTGGATATCTTCTATAGCCCAAGGCATAAAGTTGTAGTGAAACGACAGAGGAAGAGGAGAAGGACTAATCAACCTTCTTTATTCCCAGAACAAACAGTAACGGGCAATGTGCTATGGAAAGAGGAATTTGACCCCTCTGGTGATTTGACAAAGCTATCGCAATATACTGGAGCTTATTCGGCAACGACAATAGACAAAGCATCGGAGGTGAGCATTTTATTGAAGAGAAAAGATCAGGATATCTTTTCGCTACAAGCACAATTATCGGAAGCGCAGCAAAAGGCAGAGTAGGCAGAACAACAATTTCTATTACAGCAACAAATAAACAATTGGTTGACTAACCAATTGCAGGAAGAAAAACAGAGGATTGACGACAGTGCAGTCCAAAAGCAAAAGGAGCTATCGAAGGCATTGGCGCAACTAAAAGCATCAAATGACCAAATGCTGAAATCCAAAGATGAGCAGATTGCTCAATTATCAACTCAACTTGAGCAAACAAAGAAGCTCCCACAGATTGATGAATTCAAAGCAGAGGCATTTCAATTAAACAAGGGATTGATAAATCAAATGAAGCTTTTGTGTCAGCAAATCACCAAGGCAGAACAATTATGCGACTTAGCGACATCCATAAGTGAGAAAGTAGAAAAGGCAAGGACAGATTTGAATTAGGCCGAAGAAACATTGACAAATTTTCTGGAATGGCGAGATACCAGTCAGGGACAAACAGCTAACCTACCAAGGATTCTAGAATCGCACAAAGAAATATTATTTACAGAATGGCAATCTCAGTTAATGAAGGCAGAAAGAGTGATTTCAAGATGCAAGACAACCACTAATAATTTGATTGAATTGGCTAATAATACTCTTTACTTGTCTAACATGATTTCTCAATGTACTCGAGGCAAATTAACAGCAAAGAAGATATTGGAGCATTAATGTTACCCAGAGCTGGAGAAAAATGGAAGGTTAATCGCGGGAATTAACAGCTTGACATGGGATGCCTATTGGTTCTTTTTAGTGAAGCCGCACAGCCAGAGAGCCGCCCTCAAATGCCTCACAGACGCGATCGGGTATATTATCCCCGATATTCAGGATGCCACCTTTGCTGCCCAACTCCGTGCTCGCCTCAACAAACCACCTGAAGTGGAGCCAATGCTTGCGATAAGCCAGCTCAGGTTTAAAGGCAAACAGCCTGAGTGATGATTCACATCGCTGACTGCCAGATCACTACCATGAAGATAGTTATTATTAATTGATACCAATTAAGTAGGATTTTGCTTTCATAGATTTTTAGTTTAGTAGTATTTATAGACCCTTTGATGCATTTAGAAAGGGTCGTAAAGTTTTGTATATGACTTAAACCCTGAAGTTGCACTATTGTACTTCAGGGATATTCTTTTATGAAACTGGACCAATCATTCTGATTTTGATAAGGAAGCTTTTATAAAAATGTGCACTACTGTCTTTGTTTGAAAGCATTTCTGCGTTGAAGGAAGAATTTCAAATAGCGATTGATATTGGGATTGATTAGCAGCTCATATCGTACTATTATCTATGTCTGGACTCATCCTTGTTATATGAATTGTCATTTGATCGCTCTTGCTATTATCGCATATATATATGTGTTTTAATAGCATCCTTTATGCATCCCACTATTGGTTGTTTATAGTATGCTTTTCTTCCAATCATGTATGTATCGATGATATAAATGATAAGTGTAGTAATCTTGTGTTAATCACTTTGTTTAACTATTTAGATGAAGTAATCTTTAAATGAATGAATATCTATGTTTATTTTACAGAGTCATCTACATGCTTGTCAATAGACAAATATCATTAAACGCTGCATTTCCAAAGAATAATTGTTGCCGGGATTAGTATTAATTTTCTTATTTTGTTGATAGATTAAGTTATTCGCCTATCATTAGAATAGACAACCCATCACTCATCCACCCCTTTTATTCATTATTGGGAAACTGGTCCCATTATATCCAGTCGGAGCCACCATCCCAAACGGAGAAGGAGCTGTATTAAGGTCCGGACTGGGTGGTTATCCCCCAATGTCGTTGCAGCGATTTTCGAGGCATCAAAATTTTTGGCGCTAGAAGGAGGGCCATTCGCTATGAATGGCAAGCAAGCCAAAACCTACAGACCATTCAAAGAGTAAATCACCCTCCACCTCTCCTCCGACCTCTCGTTTGTATTCTGAATCATCAGTATCCAGATGAGAAGAGGAAGGATCAACTACTACTGCTCAACCCCATCATACTTCAGAACATTTAAGTCCGGAGTCCCCTGAAGTTCAATCTATCATCCAGAAACTTCAAGGCTTCTTGATTTCACCTCCTAGATCTGAAGTATCACAAGGCAGTCAAACTTAGCAATTCCACTTACCTCCTCACCTTACCAGACTTCAAAGTGAAAAACTAGGTATTGAACCACCTGAGTTTCCTTTGCCCAAAAGGAAAAGGATTAAAAAGAACGCTGAAGGTTCTGGTAGTGAAACCTTTTCTCCATCATCTTCCATTTCATCATCACCTGTGCGAAGTCAAACACCCACTTCACCATTACATATTGTTGTTCACCATGGGACTTCACCTCCAACATCACAATCCTTTCAGTCTTCATTTCCACCTCCCCCCCAAGCACCTGGAACACCACAGTCAATCACTGGTACTCCCAAAATGGCTCAAAGACCATGGAGAAGTCCTGGTGCAGTCACCGTGCCTGCGCCTTTACATCCATTACCCGATTATCCCGAGAAATGGTTACCAAAGCTCAATCCAGATGCTGGAACTTCAGCAGAGGAACACATAAATAATTTTATGTTGTCAGTCAATTTGAAGGGAGTAACAGAAGAAGATGTTGTAGTTAGATTGTTCCCCTATACATTACAAGGATCAGCAGGATCTTGGTATTTTTCCTTACCTGATGGATCCATCACCAGTTGGAATATCTTTCAGGAACAGTTTCTTACCAAATACGGCGATGATAGATCCTTGGCTACACTCGTCCATGACCTTTCCAATCTAAGGATCGAGTCAAGAGAACCCATTAAGGAGTTTAACTCCCGATTTAACAAAATCTTGAACAAAATCCCTACCGATGATAAGCCAAGCGAACAAGTTAGAAGTGAATGGTATATTACAGCCTTACCCTCAAACATAGCCATTTTTGTAGATAGGGCTAAACAACCTACATTAGCTGAAAACATGAAAGAAGCCCTCGCTGTCGAAAAAAGTGTAATCGCTTTGGAAAAGAAAACTGCTCTAGAGGAACGAAAATCCAAAAAAGTGTCTTTCAAGGATGATTCAAAGAAGAAGATCACTAAGGATCCATATGACATGGGAGGCCTTCAAAAAGTCCTTAAAACCATGTCAAATGAAATGGTTGAAATTAGAAGCAAGTATCAGAGTCCTCAACAAAGAAACCTTATAGGAATTTCAAAAAACCTGAGTCCAAGCCTCCAAATGTCATATCCTATGCAGATTCGGATCCCGAGGAAGAAGAAGAAGAAAAAACAATTACACCCTCCGATGAATTAGAAGAAGAGGAAGTCATTGAATGCCATGGAATGTGGGACTTTATACTCCCTGATTCCGATACTGACGCTGAGCAAGAAGCCTTTCCCGTGACTACCAAGAGTAAAGCTACTCCTGAACCTGTTCAGGCCAATCCAAAGAAAAGGAGTCCTGGCACCAATACTACAAAGGAAGAGGTACCCACAAGGAAGCCAGCCACAATAGTATCTCAAAATCAACCCTCATCCTCCAATATACCTTCGTCATCTAAGACGTTGGTAGTATCTGATTCGATGGACTATAATATTGTTGATCACATGAAGAAAACTAAGCCAAACATCACCATGTTTGAACTTAGTAAATTAAAACATCAACAAAAATTACTTCTCAAAGAACTTAATGCAGTTCCTTCTTCACCTCTTCCCAGTACTAAAGCTGCAAGCGATTCAGGACAACCAGCTTCTGGTAGAGTTGAGGCAACTGATACGATTCTAATTGGATATAGATCAAATTCCCATACTCCTCCTTTCCTCTTAACATATGAAATTTACAATATAAATCTACATAACTGCTTAATTGATTATGGGGCATCATCCAATATAATGCCAGCTTCAGTTTGTTCTAAACTGAACATAGAACCTCAGAAATCCTCAATTCACATTGTGCAGTTAGATAGAACTAAAGTTCAATTTTTAGGGGAAATAAACTTTGTTACAATCAGGTTATCAGCGGATCCACGAGTGGTCCAAAGGATTGATATCTTAATCGCTGATATACCTGAGTTCTATGGTTTAATTTTAAGCAGGGATTGGTCAGAAAAGCTCCATGGGTATATTTCCACCGATT